>CM055739.1:3088992-3148992 GCA_029465975.1 Dallia pectoralis | reverse complement strand
TTTGTATGAGTTTGTTGTCTTATAGACCATTTCATGTGCTTGTCTCTGACTGAATGGGAGATAGTTGAGTCGTTTGTCTCAATCCCGTCGCGAGATATGAAATAATGAGATTGACGGACAGATGGATGACATCACTGCCTGCCTGTGCCAATCAGAGCCCATCACTGTCTCCACATCATTATCATGTCAAATAATCAGGACGCAATTAGTAAGCAAATCGTCATCTACAACGCTCTCTGACTTTATTTCTGTGATCTACAACGCTCTCCGTCTCTGCTTCTTTTTCTGTGTTTTTATTGTTTCTTTAAACTGTATTATTGCATTTCTAGAAAAAAATAAAAATAAATCCAGAAACATTGATAATAAAACTAAAATATTTGTATTGTGTTCCCTTTTCTGTGTGTGTGTCAGACACTGGATTCACTATTGAAAGACACTGTACACACTTTTTATGGCCATTGATTTTCATTTTGTCCCTCTATTCCACAGAGAGAGAGAGATGATTTTCCGCTTAGAAGTCATAAACCTAGCATTACGGAGAGAAAACAGATTTCCTGCCTCAGAAATGAAATCATCTGTTTATTCTATAATATTATGAATAATAACAGCCTTTGTGTTTTATAGAAGGTGTGGAACTAATTAACTCCTGAACTTTCTGGATCATTTCTGGTCTTTATGAAATGACCTCACATACAGCGCAGCTTGGATCACTTCTCAGGATGACACTATAATGTAAAGTAGTGAGAGTACAGCTTGTATAACAGTGTACATTTGCTGTCCCCTCACAATAACTCAACACACAGCCACTAATGTTTGAACTGCTGGCAACTAAAGTGAGTACACCCCTAAGTGAAAATGTCCAAATTCGCCCCAATTAGCCATTTTACTTCCTCTGTGTCATGTGACTTGTTAGTGTTACAAGGTCTCAGGTGTGGATGGGGAGCAGGTGTTAAATTTGGTGTTATCGCTCTCATACTGGTCTCTCACTGGAAGTTCAACATGGCACCCGTTGGAGAAGAATCTGAGGAAACAAATAACTGGATGTATATTTTATAGTAATACACATAATAATGATAATTAGAATATTACATAATACATTTTTTTTCTCTAATTTTCCTTCCAATTTGCCACGGTCCACCTAGCAAGGCCCCAAGGTGGCCGTGACCCCCAGTTTGAAAACCGCTGCCTTAAAGAACAGAATGATTTTCCTCAGGATTTTCTAATTATATTATTATTTTGCACTGGTCAGATGTGTCTTAGTGTAAAACAGGTAACCTTTAGTCCCATACGGATGTCAAACTGACAATGAAGAATAGTTTGTAACATCGCCAGACCTGCTTTAACAACCGCAACTCCAACACTCTCCCTCACACAGATGAAATCACACGCATACAGATTAACTTACACACACTCATGAACTCACTTGCACACCGATCAACTTACACACACACACCCAACAATGTCAGATTGACTGATAGACACACAGTACCCTGACAAGGAGACCAATGTGACGGACACACACAAACACACACCCCACAGGAAGACCGAAGTGACGGACACACACCCCACAGGAAGACCGAAGTGACGGACACACACAACCCCCACAGGAAGACCGAAGTGACGGACACACACAACCCCCACAGGAAGACCGAAATGATGGACACACACACCCCACAGAAAGACCGAAGTGACGGACACACACCCCACAGGAAGAACGAAGTGTCGGACACACACACACCCCACAGGAAGAACGAAGTGACGGACACACACCACAGGAAGACCGAAGTGTCGGACACACACCCCGCAGGAAGAACTGGGAGACACACCCCACAGGAAGACCGAAGAGACGGGGAGACACACACACACCCCACAGAAAGCGCAGATTGACAGGCACACAGCCTGCCGACTGGATCAGGTGGTGTGTTTGAGTGTTACCTAAAGTGATTCTGCTGTGCACTCCTGAAGCTTCAAGCTGGACATGTCAGTGTCACTTCTGCTTAATGTTTACACACACACACCGCCGGAAATATGGAGGAGGAGGAGAAGAGGAAGAGTGGAGAGGACAATGTTCAAATGGCCAGGAGAGAGGGCTCTTCTATTTCAGTACCTATCCTCAAGACATTCACGCTCACACACACACACCACGCATTTGATTCTCTATCGTCATAGCGATCAGGAACGTAGAACTCAGTGTTTTATATCACCTAACCCCAACCCTAACCCCAACATCCGAAAATGTACATGCATACCTCAAATGTACACACATTAACTCAAATGTACACTTTCAACACACACATGTGAACTCACACATACACTGTCAAAACACACATTAACTCACACGTACACTGTCAGCTCACACACACAAACATATTAACTAAAGTACACTGTCAACACACACAAACTTACCCGTACCCACGTTCAACACACACACGTCGTATCCAACACTTAGACTTCACTTAGATCTAAAGTTGTTTTGCCATTAGAATGTTTTGTCTAATTGACCGCAAATGACCCCTTCTAATATAGTATGTAATGTACAGAATAGAATACACAGATATTATAGTATGTAATGTACAGAATAGAATACACAGATATTATAGTATGTAATGTACAGAATAGGATAAACAGATATTCCAGCATGGAACCGCAACAGATGGGAAGAGGAAACGAGATCAGTGACTCATTTGATGGACACCAACTAAACCAGACTTTATCGAAGAGCCCACATCTAACTGGAACCAATGCTAAATGTATTGAATTAACTGTGTTCTCCCCATCTTCAATACTGTTTATTAACATTCTATTATCTATTAAAATGTGGTCTTTGGAACTGTGGAAGCTACTTTTGTTGCCAGCCAATTACAGACCTCTGAAGGAGTTCTTCTTACACTTTAGCTTGATCAGAAAATATCAGACTGTTGGCCTACAGGCTCAGTAATTTGTTGGACCAAAGGTGTCAGTTTCCAATCTCTGGTATCTCGTTAATATAATGTCGCCCTACAGGGTTAACTAATGTGAATTCTGTTGTTATCACACTTGATGATTGCACTCAAGCAGAATGATCTTACCTATTCTCAGACATGGATCTAAATTCTATACTGGAGCTCCGGGGGTGGAATACTCACTGACCAACCCGCCGTTGGTAGGGTAACCAGGGTAACGTCATGTATTGTAGGGTAACCAGGGTAACGTCATTTACTGTAGAAGGGTAACCAGGGTAACGTCATGTATTTTAGTAGGGTAACCAGGGTAACGTCATGTATTGTAGGGTAACCAGGGTAACGTCATGTATTGTAGGGTAACCAGGGTAACGTCATGTATTGTAGGGTAACCAGGGTAACGTCATTTACTGTAGAAGGGTAACCAGGGTAACGTCATGTATTTTAGTAGGGTAACCAGGGTAACGTCATGTATTGTAGGGTAACCAGGGTAACGTCATGTATTTTAGGGTAACCAGGGTAACGTCATGTTCTGCTCCCATCTTGGGGTACTGGGAGGTACGGGAGATGGCAAATGGAGCTACTGACTTCCTGGTAAAATAAACATGCTTGCAATCAGAAATCAGTTTCTCAGTTAACGTGGTGCTTGAGGACAATTTATTCAAAGGATGAAGAAGAATGAAGTCCATACTGCCTGTCCATAGTCATGGAACTAATTGAATTAGTAGATTCAGCGTGGGAGGTTTCCCTGCTCTAACAGCCTCCATAACTCAGGTCCGTCTAGAGACTCGGAGAAACACCAGCAGCTGATCGACTCGTTTCATTGGAGAAAAAAGAAATGCAGAAAAAAATATTTTACTGAACTTTTTTTGAGATGAGTAATTGAGTTTTAAATTTACAGCTGGAATATGAGTGATTAGTTCATAAAGACGTGACTCCGACCAGACATGAATGCGTTTATTGGAAGAAAAAAATAATATTAAAACAATTTCAGCACCTGACGAATATTCTGCATTTCCACACAAAATAACGGTATTTCTTTTGAAGGACTGATCAATAATGAAATGACAATGTGTGTACACAGTGATGCACTAATCTCTTGTGAAAGTCATGTGTGTGTTTGTCTATTTACGTCCATACTTACTTGACAAACATTTTGTGTAAACCTGTATTCTCTAGTTGGAGGACCCATCTTGTCTGTTTGTGTTTTACAACAACAAGGAAGTTTGTTCAATCAATTCGAGCTAGTTCAAACAAAGAAAAACTGCAATCACGTCCTTGTTTGAAGGTAAATACGCAAACAATTGAAGAGCAGCTAATCTGTTCAGATATTAGTAGTAAAACAAGCAGATAAAAGTGTATCTGACATATTTCAGCAAACTGCTTATACACACCTTTTATACACACCGTTTCAGAAGGGAGGTGTGTGTTATTTCCCCCCCCACACACACACACACACACAGTCCTGACAGGCAGACGTGACCCCTCCGCATGACCCCTCTTCACTCCTCCTCTCCAGGAAATCAAACACTTCACCCCTCGGTCCACAGTCCCCTCTATCTTTATAGCACTTTTACACACAGACGGACATACACACACACACACACACACACACACACACACCCTTCTCTCATGTTCAAATTAGTACATTAATTCCTCCATCTAACACACAAATCCTTGAGCTGTGCCCCAACCAGCTGTCTGTTCCCTAAACACACACACACACCCATACACACACAGCTGTGCAGAGCAACACATAAATAAGGTCCTCTGAGGTTGTTTAGAGGCGACACTGGCATCCACACACACACGCACACACACACACACACACAGTGTTCTGGAGCGATTGGCTGTGTTTTGTGTTGAATTCTATGTGGCAGGTTGTTGTATTTGTTTTGTTCCTCCTGGATCCCCATTAGCGGACGGAACGGGGACAGCACACACACAACACACACATACACAGCACACACACACAACACACACACATATACACAACACACACACACACAGACACACACACAACACACACAACACACACACATATACACAACACACACACAATATATGTCACACACATACACAACACACACACAACACACACATACACAACACACACACACAACACACACACATATACACAGCACACACACATATACACAACACACACACACACAGACACACAACACACACAACACACACACATATACACAACACACACACAACACACACATACACAACACACACACAACACACACATACACAACACACACACATATACACAACACACACACACACAGACACACACACAACACACACAACACACACACATATACACAACACACACACAACACACACATACACAACACACACACAACACACACATACACAACACACACACACAACACACACACATATACACAACACACACACAATATATGTCACACATATACACAACACACACAGACACACAACACACACAACACACACACATATACACAACACACACACAACACACACACATACACAACACACACACAACACACACATACACAACACACACACACAACACACACACATATACACAACACACACACACACAGACACATACACAACACACACAACACACACACATATACACAACACACACACACACAACACACACATACACAACACACACACACAACACACACACATATACACAACACACACAACACACACACACACACAACACACACACACACATACACACAACACACAACAAACACACACACACAACACACACACAGGTACAAACACACACATACACACACACACGTACAAACACACACATACACACAACACACACACAAACAACACACACACACGTACACACACACACGTACACACACACACAACACACACATACACAACACACACACACATATACACAACACACACACATACACAACACACACACAACACACACACATACACACAACACACACACAACACACACATACACCTTCTCCCTTTCTTCCGCTCTCTTCCTCTCCCCTCTCTCTCTCTTTTCCTCTCTTCCTCTTCTCTCCTCTCTCCCCTCTCTTCTCCTCCCTCTCTCTCTCCCCTCTCAATCTCTTCCTCTTCTCTCCTCTCTCCATGGTAGGATTACTCTGGATTATTCTGTCCGTGTCTCTACATCACAGCCTCCTGTCACATCCACTTTCCAGACTCATACCAAACTGTAGACCCACACACATATACACACACACACACACACACACACACACACACACACACACACACACACACGCACACAGAACCACAAAAACACAGACACACACAGACACACACAGACACACACAATCTCATTCCCACACACAAAAAACACACACAAAAAGTTTTCTCACACAGAATCTTGTTTTCACACAGAAAGGCAAACACACCTCCATCTGTCTCTGTCGTTTGATGTTAGCCACTCTCCCCTAAAGGTTTCTCTCCTCCATGCTGAACACCTCGAATGCATCTCTCATCCTCTGGTACTGTTTATTGTTGTTGTTTGTTGTTGTTGTTTGTTAACGACATGTTGACATGAGAACAGAGAAGAGTGGTACCTCCCATTAGGTTTGGAAAAATAGATGACAAACGCACGCCGCTAACGTACGCCACTAACGTACACAGCTAACGTACGCCGCTGCAGTACATAGCTAACGTACGCCGCTAAAGTACACAGCTAATGTACGCCGCTAACGTAAACAGCTAACATACACAGCTAACGTACGCCACTAACGTACGCCACTATTGTACGCCACTAACGTACGCCACTAACGTACGCCACTAACGTACGCCACTAACGTAAACAGCTAACATACACAGCTAACGTACGCCACTAACGTACGCCACTATTGTACGCCACTAACGTACGCCACTAACGTACGCCACTAACGTACGCCACTAACGTACGCCGCTAACGTACGCCGCTAAAGTACGCCGCTAAAGTACGCCGCTAAAGTACACAGCTAACGTACATAGCTAACGTACATAGCTAACGTACATAGCTAACTTACGCCGCTAAAGTACACAGCTAACGTACGCCGCTAAATTACACAGCTAACGTACGCCGCTAACGTACGCCGCTAAAGTACACAGCTAACGTACGCTGCTAACGTAAACAGCTAACATACACAGCTAACGTACGCCGCTAATGTACACAGCTAACGTACGCCGCTAACGTACGCCGCTAACGTACACCACCTACGTACACCACCTACATAAAGAACCACCTACATGAGGCACTAACCTGACCGTAACACACATCTACCTTTCCCCATTGACCCCACCGTGTTTCTCTCTCTAGGACAATTTATACTGTTCACATTGAGAGACACCACCTAGAGATCATTAGGCGTTACGTTTCTTTATGATGACCTCGAGACATTAAACACTTAGGCCCTGAATGTCTAGGAACAAAACCTCTAGAAAGTAAAGAGGCCCCTCAGAATGTGTATTCACCCCGACAACACACTCCTGCAGTGGTTTGAGAAGGAGGTGGAGAAGGAGGTGGAGGAGGTCTCTAATAGTGTGGAGACGGTTGATCACTACTTCTCACATTTTAGCCATGGTCAAAATCACAATTCTAAAAGAATAAAACCAAACATCAGTGCTTTTTTTATTCAAGAGATTTAAAATTAAATGTCATTGCATGTTGTTGTGAAGAGTCTGTCTTATTGTGCCAATGTCTTTCTTGGGGATTGCTATGTAATTGTCATGGTAACCATTGGCTCAGTCATTAAGTGTTCCTAATTAAAACTGTGTTCAGGTTTATTGTATGTATAACTATTTTCATGTTGTTTGGTCAGCTTCGTTTGGATTGGTTGACTCTAGTAAATGCGCCAAGGCCAGTGTATTAAATCACACACTTATCTTCGGTTGTTCTTCGCTTAAACTCCTCAGTTCTCCCCTGAATCTCCTCCTTATCCCGTGGGCTGCTTCGGCCTCGTTTCTACAGGCCGTTGAACCTGACTCCCGGTGGATTCTTATCTTGTCCGCATGGGATTGGAAGCGGATTTGGTTCGTCCCTGCAGGGATGTGCCTCTGAATCACTTGGTGAGCACAGCGTTGGTGTCTGTATGTGTTCCCTGTTTGATCTTCTCCTGCCTTGGTGTTATATTGAAGAAAGTTAACAGCGACAGACCTTAGGTGGCAAATTCGTGCTCTGCTTCTGAGCAGGGGCTCTGTGTGCCTTCTGAAAAAAAACTCTGTGTGACTTTTTGAGAGAGCTCACTCACTAGATTTCCTATGAATTTGGAGCATGTCTTTACACATTTCTTCTTCTCGCTATTCATTTGGATAGTGTTGCATCTGAACCTGCCTTTCAGAAGCCTCTGCTAGTTGGTTTGCGACTTGCTTGTCACTCTTCTGCATCGCATCGCACACACACACGCACACACACACACACACACACACACATGAAGTCTACCTTGCCTCATCGCAGCAACTTATAGCAGGCTAAGGGGAGAGTTGTGTCCTCAGAAGACGCCTGGCCAAGCTGTTCGACCATTTGTCTCACTAAACCTTTGCTATAAATTTACAGTCATGAGGCAGATGAACATCCCCTTTAATCTGTATCTGAGGCAGATGAACATCCCCTTTATTCTGTATCTGAGGCAGATGAACATCCCCTTTAATCTGTATCTGAGGCAGATGAACATCCCCTTTAATCTGTATCTGAGGCAGATGAACATCCCCTTTAATCTGTATCTGAGGCAGATGAACATCCCCTTTAATCTGTATCTGAGGCAGGTGAACATCCCCTTTAATCTGTATCTGAGGCAGATGAACATCCCCTTTAATCTGTATCTGAGGCAGATGAACATCCCCTTTAATCTGTATCTGAGGCAGATGAACATCCCCTTTAA
The DNA here is from genome assembly GCA_029465975.1 of Dallia pectoralis. Taxonomy (NCBI): domain Eukaryota; kingdom Metazoa; phylum Chordata; class Actinopteri; order Esociformes; family Umbridae; genus Dallia; species Dallia pectoralis. The sequence goes on along the minus strand of CM055739.1, from coordinate 3,140,159 downwards.
TCTGTATCTGAGGCAGATGAACATCCCCTTTAATCTGTATCTGAGGCAGCTGAACATCCCCTTTAATCTGTATCTGAGGCAGCTGAACATCCCCTTTAATCTGTATCTGAGGCAGGTGAACATCCCCTTTAATCTGTATCTGAGGCAGCTGAACATCCCCTTTAATCTGTATCTGAGGCAGATGAACATCCCCTTTAATCTGTATCTGAGGCAGATGAACATCTCCTTTAATCTGTTTCTGAGGCAGATGAACATCCCCTTTAATCTGTTTCTGAGGCAGATGAACATCTCCTTTAATCTGTATCTGAGGCAGGTGAACATCCCCTTTAATCTGTATCTGAGGCAGCTGAACATCCCCTTTAATCTGTATCTGAGGCAGCTGAACATCCCCTTTAATCTGTATCTGAGGCAGATGAACATCCCCTTTAATCTGTATCTGAGGCAGATGAACATCCCCTTTAATCTGTATCTGAGGCAGATGAACATCCCCTTTAATCTGTATCTGAGGCAGATGAACATCCCCTTTAATCTGTATCTGAGGCAGATGAACATCCCCTTTAATCTGTATCTGAGGCAGATGAACATCCCCTTTAATCTGTATCTGAGGCAGATGAACATCCCCTTTAATCTGTATCTGAGGCAGCTGAACATCCCCTTTAATCTGTATCTGAGGCAGATGAACATCCCCTTTAATCTGTATCTGAGGCAGATGAACATCCCCTTTAATATTTGCGTTATGTGTGTGTTTGTTCTGCTGTTGTTACTGTTGAACTCTCCCACAGGGCAGACAGCAGGTATATAGTAGAAACACTTGCTGACTGAGTTTGGTTATGTTTATGGAGTGTGAGGTGGTGTGTGTATGGTGTTTGTGTGTGGGTGTGTATGGTGGGTGTGTATAGTGTGTGTATGGTGTGTGTGGTGTGTGTGTCCATGTGTATTCATGTGTGAGTGTGTGTGTGTTTATGTGTGTACGGAGTGTCTTGGAGACCACAGGGGAATCATTATCCTGTTTACAACTCTTAATGAGAAGGAGAACACACACACACACACACACACACAGACACACACACACACACACACACACACACACACACTGTCACAACTACAAATCCTGATTACAACAGACTATGAAGATCATCGCAGACACAGACCTACCTTCACACCAGATCACCACAGACCTACCTTCACACCAGATCACCACAGACCTACCTTCACACCAGATCACCACAGACCTAGCTTCACACCAGATCACCACAGACCTACCTTCACACCAGATCACCACAGACCTACCTTCACACCAGATCACCACAGACCTACCTTCACACCAGATCACCACAGACCTAGCTTCACACCAGATCACCACAGACCTACCTTCACACCAGATCACCACAGACCTAGCTTCACACCAGATCACCACAGACCTATCGTCTGTCAAAATGTGGTAAAAAAACACAACCAGCTTGAAACCACGAGCAAACGTCCCCAGAACACGAGGAACAAATGCGACAGCTGCGTTGTTTTTTGGTTTCTTCACTTTGTCTCATTTTCACCCTTCAGTACTTCCTGAAAGTGTTGCAGTTGTTCTCATGTCGCCAGCCTCAGACGAGCTTACTTTCCTATTTGTTCAAAACCATTTGTTAGTTCCAGGCGACTGTTCTGTTGTTAGGGAGAGACAGAGCTGGAGACGGCGTGTGTGGCTCAAAGCATCACTTAAAGAAACACTCAGATAGGTTTTTTTATGTTGGTATGTAACCCTACACACAACAGGACACTGTTTAAAATGTTAACTCATTCAATGTTTTCTGAGTAAGCAACTCATTTCATCTGAATACATAATCGTTGGATAAAGACCTTAACACAGAACAACATCTACAACCTGTGGAAACGTGGATGTGGATCTGGAGTTAGTAGTTTTCTTTATTTTCGTTTGCCAGTCTTGCATTGAAAACCTCTGACCCTCTCAGAATAAAGAGGAGAAGCAGAATGTAAAGGAGATGGAGGAGAGAGGAGGAGAAACAGGAGGAGAGAGGAGGAGAAACAGGAGGAGAAACAGGAGGAGAGAGGAGGAGAAACAGGAGGAGAAACAGGAGGAGAAACGGGAGGAGAGAGGAGGAGAAACAGGAGGAGAAACGGGAGGAGAAACGGGAGGAGAAACAGGAGGAGAAACAGGAGAAGAAACGGGAGGAGAAACGGGAGGAGAAACAGGAGGAGAAACAGGAGGAGAAACGGGAGGAGAAACGGGAGGAGAGCGGAGGAGAGAGGAGGAGAAACAGGAGGAGAAACGGGAGGAGAAACAGGAGGAGAAACAGGAGGAGAGAGGAGGAGAGAGGAGGAGAAACAGGAGGAGAGAGGAGGAGAGAGGAGGAGAAACAGGAGGAGAAACAGGAGGAGAGAGGAGGAGAAACGGGAGGAGAAACAGGAAGAGAAACAGGAGGAGAAACAGGAGGAGAAACGGGAGGAGAGAGGAGGAGAGAGGAGGAGAAACAGGAGGAGAAACAGGAGGAGAAACGGGAGGAGAAACAGGAGGAGAGAGGAGGAGAAACAGGAGGAGAAACAGGAGGAGAGAGGAGGAGAGAGGAGGAGAAACAGGAGGAGAAACGGGAGGAGAAACGGGAGGAGAAACAGGAGGAGAAACAGGAGGAGAAACAGGAGGAGAAACGTCTGAATGCCTGTTACCAGCGTCTGAATGCCTGTTACCAGCGTCTGAATGCCTGTTACCAGCGTCTGAATGCCTGTTACCAGCGTCTGATGTCTGACTGGGTATTAAACCAATGGGAACTGATCTGTGTGTATTTAACCAATGGGAACTGATCTGTGTGTATTTAGCCAATTGGAACTGATCTGTGTGTATTTAACCAATGGGAACTGATCTGTGTGTATTTAGCCAATTGGAACTGATCTGTGTGTATTTAACCAATGGGAATTGATCTGTGTGTATTTAACCAATGGGAACTGATCTGTGTGTATTAAGCCAATGGGAACGGATCTGTATGTATTTACCCAATGGGAACTGATCTGTGTGTATTTAGCCAATGGGAACTGATCTGTGTGTATTTAGCCAATGGGAACTGATCTGTGCGTAGACTGCGTGTGGGTAGAGCTAGCGTGACTAGAGTGCTTAGGTACAGCCACTGGGAACTGATGAGGAAGTGGTCAAAAATGTGTTACTATAATGCAGACTAGATAGCATAAAATGAGGCCAACATTAGAGGCTAACCTTAAATACCTGGTTCATTTTAAAGGGAGGTTTAGCCACTGAATTCAATCCACTGAATTCAAGGGCTGTGCCTTTTTGTTTTTGACCAAGCACATCTGACTCACATGGTTGACGTAGTCATTCTTACATTATCTTTCATTTGATTCAGGTGTAAAAAAACATGTTTTTAGGATTAGAAATGACCAGACTGTCAATAATAGATTATAATATGCCGCACATTTAATAATAGATGATATTGTACCAGGTTTTTAGATCAGAGTATAATTTATATATGTATACATCTGCATACAGCAGCCGCGTGCCGTCCCCGTCCTTCTACATGTTAATTAAGCTCTTCCCCTTTTGTCCCCATATCAGTAAGAATACTCAATATTACACAGAATCTCTGTGAGGCCATTTCTCTTTCCACAAAAACTGATTAAATGCATTACCCTGTAAGCCGGTGTTGTCTTCCTCTGCCCAACCCTGTCCCACTAGCAACCCCATACCCATGGCAACCCTGTCCCACTAGCAACCCCATACCCATGGCAACCCTGTCCCACTAGCAACCCCATACCCATGGCAACCCTGTCCCACTAGCAACCCCATACCCATGGCAACCCTGTCCCACTAGCAACCCCATACCCATGGCAACCCTGTCCCCCTAGCAACCCCATACCCATGGCAACCATGTCCTCCTAGCAACCCTGTCCCCTCAGCAAATCTGTCTCGTCCCATCCCCATGGCAGCCCTGTTCCCATGGCAACCCGGTCCCCCTAGCAACAATGTCCCCAGAGCAAGCGTGTCCCCCTGGCACGTCTGTTCCCCAGTAACTATGTCCCACAGCAGCACTGTCCCCATAGCAACCCAATGCCCATAGCAACCCAGGAGGACGCTGTAATGTAAAAGACAAACCTTGTCTAGACAACGTCTAGTCAAACATCTGGACAAACATCTGGACAAACATCTAATTTCAACTGAGAATAGAGTTTTTGTGTGTGTGGGTGTATAAGAGATTTTAGTCCCAATCTAATATTTCACCTGTAAATGACAACATGAACGTCCCAATCTAATATTCCACCTGTAAATGACAACATGAACGTCCCAATCTAATATTCCACCTGTAAATGACAACATGAACGTCCCAATCTAATATTCCACCTGTAAATGACAACATGAACGTCCCAATCTAATATTCCACCTGTAAATGACAACATGAACGTCCCAATCTAATATTCCACCTGTAAATGACAACATGAACGTCCCAATCTAATATTCCACCTGTAAATGACAACATGAACGTCCCAATCTAATATTCCACCTGTAAATGACAACATGAACGTCCCAATCTAATATTCCACCTGTAAATGACAACATGAACGTCCCAATCTAATATTCCACCTGTAAATGACAACATGAACGTCCCAATCTAATATTCCACCTGTAAATGACAACATGAACGTCCCAATCTAATATTCCACCTGTAAATGACAACATGAACGTCCCAATCTAATATTCCACCTGTAAATGACAACATGAACGTCCCAATCTAATATTCCACCTGTAAATGACAACATGAACGTCCCAATCTTATATTTCACCTGTAAATGACAACATGAACGTCCCAATCTAATATTCCACCTGTAAATGACAACATGAACGTCCCAATCTGACATCAAACATTCCACATGAGTTCAGAAAGGCCCAACTCTTCAAAACTGTTTTACCTTTTAAAATTAAACTGTTATGCCCACGACACATCATAATGGCTTTACAAGTGTGGATAAGTGTTCCAGGATGGTCCAGTCTCATTTAAATAGCTTTTGCATTTCGGTCTGTATTTTCTACCTAACCAATTTTTACTAAAATAATGGACATACAAATACATATTTTGCTAGGAGTTTTGCTTAATTGCTCAATGTTTTTCCTGAAGGACATACCGCACTAAAAGCTGCCAAAGTCATTTTCGACTAAGTTTTAAGTTTGCAATCTGAAGACATTTGCAATAAATGAACCGCATTCATTCGGAAAAAATCTTCCTAAAATGGCTTTTACTTTATAACTGGCTTGGCTTTAACTAATCTAGGCTTTGGTTGGACAAACATGATCTAACATCGTCTGGCTTAGATGCAACCAAATGGTGTATGTAGAATACTCCCACTGGAACGCTCCCACTCCATAGATTTACATAGAGGGTGGAGTCACATTTGCATTCTGTGCATGACTCCACGGAACATGTGACGTGAGTGACCTAATGATTATTGGCTGGTTGCCCACAGCATGTTATTGGTCTGTTATGAGTGTTACGCAGTTGTTCTTGCGTAACATTCAACACACATCCCAGTCCGTGTGTGAGTGTGTGTGTGGTTTTGTTGTTGTGTTTGTGTGTACGTTTGGTTGTGTAGATGTATTTGCGTGGTTGTGTAGGTGTGTAGTTGCGTGTTTGTGTGTGGTTGTGTAGTTGTGTTTGTGTGTGCGTTTGGTTGTGTAGGTGTGTGGTTGTGTTTGTGTGGTTGTGTAGTTGTGTTTGTGTGTGCGTTTGGTTGTGTAGGTGTGTGGTTGTGTTTGTGTGTGCGTGTGCGTGTGGTTGTGTAGTTGGGTTTGTGTGTGTGTGGTTGTGGTTGTCTAGTTGTGTTTGTGTGTGTGGTTGTGTAGTTGTGTTTGTGTGTGCGTGTGGTTGTGTAGTTGTGTGCGTGTGGTTGTGTAGTTGTGTTTGTGTGTGTGTGTGTGTGTGTGTGGTTGTCTAGTTGTGTTTGTGTGTGTGGTTGTGTAGTTGTGTTTGTGTGTGCGTGTGGTTGTGTAGTTGTGTGCGTGTGGTTGTGTAGTTGTGTTTGTGTGTGTCTGTGTGTGTGGTTGTCTAGTTGTGTTTGTGTGTGTGGTTGTGTAGTTGTGTTTGTGTGTGCGTGTGGTTGTGTAGTTGTGTTTGTCTGTGTGTTTGTGTAGGTGTGTTTGTGTGTGTGTGTGTGTGGTTGTGTAGTTGTGTGTGTGTTTGTGTAGCTCTGTATGTTAGTGCGTTGACTGCTGTCCCCTGGTGAACAACATCTAATTAGGATTCTGGGCCTCTGTCCAGTTCCCTGCAACATGTTTGGTGTTAATACATTCAGTTCTGAGTGTGTGTGTGTGTGTGTGTTTGTGACTCCGCACATTGATATCTGTGTGTGTGATTCCTAATGTGTGTGTCTGTCCTCCCCATACAGTAGCAGTGATCGGTTCCTGGCGTGATGTTTGCTGATATCCTCTCGTTGAATGTAATCCCCTAATATGGTTGTTGGTAAGATGGAGTCACATTAAAATAAATCCGGTCCCTGTTGATAGTGTGGCTGAACACACACGGAGCACTGAGGAGGCCAAGTGGGTTCCAGCATGTTTCAGAGAAGAGAAAACACAAAAACATTATCTGGTTCTGGGGCTAGACCCAGTGGGAGAACATAGCACACAGTGGGAGAACATAAGACCCAGTGGGACAAACTAGGACCAACCAGGACAAACTAGGACCAATCAGGACAAACTAGGACCAACCAGGACAAACTAGGACCCACCAGGACAAACTAGGACCCACTTGGACCAACTAGGACCCACTGGGACCAACTAGGACCAACCAGGACAAACTAGGACCGACCAGGACCAACCAGGGCCCAGTAGGACCAACCAGGGCCCAGTAGGACCCACCAGGGCTGGCTGGACCCAATAGCTCTAAGGTCCCCATGCATTAGATGTGTACCGGATGTAGCACTCATGAATCAACCTGTCAACTTGCTCCATAGCTGATGTACAACACATAAACAGGTCATAGCTGATGTACAACACATAAACAGGTCATAGCTGATGTACAACACATAAACAGGTCATAGCTGATGTACAACACATAAACAGGTCATAGCTGATGTACAACACATAAACAGGTCATTTGCTGTGGAGTCAGATGGGAACATGGACATGTACTCAGAATACTGAGCGGGCTGATTTCTTTCCTTCTACAACCTCTCTTTGATCCAGTCTACAATAGCAACCTCTCTTTGATCCAGACTACAATAGCAACCTCTCTTTGATCCAGTCTACAATAGCAACCTCTCTTTGATCCAGACTACAATAGCAACCTCTCTTTGATCCAGTCTACAATAGCAACCTCTCTTTGATCCAGACTACAATAGCAACCTCTCTTTGATCCAGACTACAATAGCAACCTCTCTTTGATCCAGTCTACAATAGCAACCTCTCTTTGATCCAGACTACAATAGCAACCTCTCTTTGATCCAGTCTACAATAGCAACCTCAGCTGGTGTGAGCCTGTGGAGATATCAGATGGTGTGAGCCTGTTGAGATATCAGATGGTGTGAGCCTGTGGAGATATCAGATGGTGTGAGCCTGTTGAGATATCAGCTGGTGTGAGCATGTGGAGATATCAGCTGGTGTGAGCATGTGGAGATATCAGCTAGTGTGAGCATGTGGAGATATCAGCTAGTGTGAGCATGTGGAGATATCAGCTAGTGTGAGCCTGTTGAGATATCTGCTGGTGTGAGCCTGTGGAGATATCAGCTAGTGTGAGCATGTGGAGATATCAGCTAGTGTGAGCATGTGGAGATATCAGCTAGTGTGAGCCTGTTGAGATATCAGCAGGTGTGAGCCTGTGGAGATATCAGCTAGTGTGAGCCTGTGGAGATATCAGCCAGTGTGAGCCTGTGGAGATATCAGCTAGTGTGAGCATGTGGAGATATCAGCTAGTGTGAGCATGTGGAGATATCAGCTGGTGTGAGACTGTGGAGATATCAGCTAGTGTGAGCCTGTGGAGATATCAGCTAGTGTGAGCCTGTGGAGATATCAGCTAGTGTGAGCCTGTGGAGATATCAGCTGGTGTGAGACTGTGGAGATATCAGCTAGTGTGAGCCTGTGGAGATATCAGCTGGTGTGAGACTGTGGAGATATCAGCTAGTGTGAGCCTGTGGAGATATCAGCTAGTGTGAGCCTGTGGAGATATCAGCTAGTGTGAGCCTGTGGAGATATCAGCTGGTGTGAGACTGTGGAGATATCAGCTAGTGTGAAAAAAAAGCTTTGAGCTTCTAAATTCAATATCATGCCAATATGAGGCTGTCAGGCAACGGGTGGGTTTGACCTCACTGACCTATGGTTGCCGTAGCAATGCAGATGAGGGTATGTGTCCATTGCCGGCGGTCATGGCGATGGAGTGAAGCAGAAAACCCTGTAAGGGTTTGGTGGTGGACTAATTGGGTGAGGCCTCTCCACACATGCCACACACTCTCTGTCCTGGACTGTTGGATTTGCACACTTTGTTTTTTAAACACTGGTGGAAGTGTGGCAGGTTCAGGAACGCTGCCATGGCAAATATTATTCCCACTAGGATATCTAGCAGAAAGCAATAGGCTACAGATGATTAAAACCTCGGCAGAACGGTGGTGGAGCTGCTGGAGAAGGTCAGCCTTAATGATACTTATGCTAGAATGAGAGGGGGAAGAGAGAGAGGAGAGAAAAGAGAGGAAGAGGAGAGAGAGGAGAAACGGGAAGGGATAGAAAGGAAAGAGGGGAGGAAGAGGAGAGCGAGGAGGAAGGGGAGAGAAAGGAGAGGGTTGAGGAAGAGGAGATAAAAAGGAGAGAAAGCAGGAAGGGGAGAGAGAGGAGGAAGAGGAGAGAGAGGAAAGAGAGAAGAGAGGGGAGAAAGAGAGAGAAGAGGGGAGGAAGAGGAGAGAGACAAGAGGAAACTAGGAACATGGAGTTAGCTATAGATATTAGATACATGTCATGCCATTCAACCTCATGAAATGTGTGATTGACCATTTGGCTTCAGGGGTCACAGGAGTGATCTGGGGGGTCACATTGGGGTCATCTATAGGTGAGAACAATCATCTAATGATATATGGAACATTCATGACAACAAGGCTGTAATTAATTATTGAATATCTCTCTCTTTTCACCCGACCAGGTACTCTATTCATTTTCTTCTATGTAACTGCTAAAATCTTACAGAGGCATAGTGTTTTATTACAAACCAGATCGGATAGGAGACTGTTTAACTGTGTGTGAGCATGTGTGTGTGTGTGTGTGTGTGTTTGTGTACGTGTGTGTATTTCTCTATCAGTGTCTCAAATATTGATTGATGGGAACCACCAGGAAGTCAAGGTTTCCACAAATCTGTGCTGCTTTCAGTTGTTTAGTGGCGTGTTTTGGTCAGAGTGATTGGTCCTCTGTTTTCTGCTGGTCTGGCAGGACGTGAGTCTAACAACCAATCAAAGCTGACCCTGTGTGAGGCAGGTCACTAAGTAACACTACCCTCTTAAGCACCACACACACACACACACACACACACACACACATTTTAATACAGCATGGACCCACAAATAAAATTACATAAATAAAAGGTATTCAAAGCTTACAAAGGTTCTTCTTGACATCCAAACTCTCCAGAATACTAAAAGCACCTTGTCCTCCACTCTGCCAGCCTGCCCATAATGGCGAAAAGAGCAAAACCTTGTCAGCCGCTTTGCTCTGGGCTCACATCCACAAAGCATCTCAGACGTCTTTAAAATCCAGTTACAACCGGTTTCAAGACACACACAAAAAACTCCCAACTCCAAGCAGGTTTCAGGATGATATTAAAACCCCCTGACAGTCTAGAGCCAGGAGTAAAATCACCTCATGAACGATGATGTCAGACGGTGATTGCTGCTGTTTGGGGTGCCATAAAGGAGGCGGGGGGCGATGACTCTGATTGGTTATTCCTCATCACCGGAGACATTGTCAATCAGAGTGAGATGTCGCCACCTGCTCCCGGCAACCACCGTAACCATGTGTTCATCAAGACCCCTACGATGGTTAAGGACCAGGAATCCATTTGACCGCTTTCAGAACTGTTAGTGTTGCCTGAATCTGCCGACTGGCAGGCGTGTTTTGTCTGACTATTTATTGGGTGTCTTTATACAGTGAACCTGGATGCAGGTGTGTTGGTGTACATGATTACATGAACATTATATCTTCACTTTTGCTGGTAACGACCCTTAAGAAACTTCACATGGTGTCAATATTGTTTCCAAGAATTTATGAAAGGTCCACGGATTTGCATTTCATGGAACTTATACAATCTCATACAGTCTCATACATGGAACTCATACAGTCTCATACATGGAACGCATACAGTCTCATACATGGAACTCATACAGTCTCATACATGGAACTCATACAGTCTCATACATGGAACTCATACAGTCTCATACATGGAACCCATACAGTCTCATACATGTAACGCATACAGTCTCATACATGGAAGCTCTGCACTGATGTGTGTTGCCATGACGTGTCGCACCCAACTGTTCCCATGGTCACCAGTCGTTAAGTGAGTCCATGAGACATGGAAGACTGTATCTTTATTCAGGAAGCCACACGAGTCCTCAGTTTGTGTCCGGATGGTACAGGGGAGAGAATGCTACTAGATGATCAATCACTAAACCCCCTCCAACTGGGGCTGTATTCCCCTGTTACAGAGCTTACCCAGTTCATATCTGACGGGAAGCTTCATTTATATTCCATCTAAACTTAGGCTGCCGCATATTTTATCCAGCCATCTCCTGAGTATCAACGCATGTGTTTGTGTGGGCGCTTGCATGTCCAGACTCACGTCTCACTTCCTCGCTCCCCCGGTCGCTCTATTTCTCTAAAAACTCAAGTCTCTTAGTGAACGTTTAAGAACATTTCATATTTGAAACCAATTTGAATTCTCAAACTGTTTGTGTTCTTCAATTAGAATTCTGACAGTCCAAGGAATAAGGCGGCGCTAATTTGGAAGTGTAAATATTAGATCCAGAAGTCAGTTTGTTAATTGCTTTTGCCAGCCACTTGTAAAATCGCAATTTTTTATAATTGTGTCCCAAACGCGTCCCTAACCTCTACGTACTACACTACGTTTTTCTGGTTGTACCCGGTCCCCATTTGGGACGCAGGCATGTTTAGATATGAATAATGTTGAGTGAGTAGGATTCAACATTGAGTCACTCTGAAAATACAGGAACTACATTAATGCATTTTAAAATATGCGAGAGAATAAATATAAAATAAGATAAAGAAGAACCAGAATAGAGAGAGTCGATGGATGAATCGCCAAACGCATGTATCCAGCTGCCTCCTGGCCTCTGAATTTGGGCGGACTGTTCTCTATGGCCTAAACATCCAATCCCAAAGCCCCAGGGCATTTGATGGAACATTGCCCGGCATGGGGTGCAGCCTTGTGACTGAATGTTAAAATGTACGACTGTTCATTAAATAACATTTTTATTTAAGCTGTTGAAACAAACGAACAACAGCACCTTAATTAACACCTCCATTCACTGCGGGGTGCACTCTGTCAGACTCTTTCTAGAACACTCCATTGTGGTTGATCAGGTTGCTAAACTCAACGTCTGGGTACGCCCAAACCCTGTCATCAGGCAGAACCCAGAAGCAGCCTGACAGGGACCACCATGCAGGGGGTGACCGCCCCGAGACAAGCCTGAGAGTATCCCACAGAGCCAGGTTGGTGCAACACCAGACAGGAAGATGTACCATTGACCCACTTACAATAAGTATGAACACATTAAACAGCAACACGGGCTGACGCCAGTTAGCCAGTGACACCCTGTTATAGTTCTGTAGCGATGGGAGTCTGTCAGGGACCAACAGCCAGGATGGTTCCACGATCAGTTTGTCTTGGTGACTACCTCCATGCCCCTCTGGTCCAGGCTGCACGGAACCATAGAAGCCAGAATTAAACCAGGCGTATCCATGACAGGACACCCGAGTAATGTAATCACATTTTATGGTTCTGCTGAATATTATAGCTGTCGTGTTTCCCACTAAATGCTGCTTTTAGTATCTCAGGGCTTCTTTGACTTTATGAGAGAGAAGTGCAACGCTAGGTAGACTTATCTTGGTTTGTAATAACCTGGAAGTAACATAAGTGTGGATGAGCTATTCCTCTGCTTCAGTTTTGGTCAAAAGGTGTCTGATCTTGTGATGCATTGGGAGAGAGAAGAAAACATCTGAAATACGTTTTAAATGTAAATTAAAAGAGAGATGACAGTCAAGAGTGGCTGTTTTTGATGTGTGTAAAAGCATTGAGGTTGACTGTCATATCTAACAGCATATTGGATTCTGCGAGAACAAGACTCGCAGTTTATAAATAATTAAAGTTCTGCCATCCTAACGTCCGTCATCACTCCGTGCCATCAGAACTCACATAGTTTCTCCCTACGCCGTGTCGAAGTCAACAAATGCTACGTTGAAGTTAGCATTGCCAGCGCATAAAAAATACAGTTCAATGTGTCTTTATTCTACTCCGGTCTACTACAGTCTGAAAAGGCAGGCCGATCGAGCAGCTTGAAAAATATCCAGCTTTGGGCCAAAGGCTACTTTATTAAAGGTAACATCCGCGGGGTGTGCTTCCAATTTAAAATATCAGCACTTCCTTTACACAAAAAAATGCATTCTCAATTTCCGCCCTGGACGCTGTGGCAGACCTCGCATTGGTTTCCTGTTTTTATCAGAAGGGAATATTTGCCGTGCGAAAATGAATCCTTGAATAATTTCAGCTCTTCTGTTTGACCTTATGGTGCACATTAACACATTAGAACATTAGAACAATGCCATCAGTAGAGATGACGAGAACCCAAGCCAAGCATGTTAATGATCAATCCAATTACGTAGATCATTACCAGTTCAACTGCGATAAGGACAATTACCATTGGCAACTTTTTTAATGTAACTAATAGACTAACGGAGAGAAAGCGGGAGAGAGAGAGAGAGGAGGGGAGAGAGGTAAGGGTAGAGAGAGGGAGGTAGAGAGGAGAGAGAGGGAGGGAGGGGAGGGAAGGGGAGGGAAAGAGAGAGGAAAGGAGAGAGGGAGAGGGAGAGAGAAGGAGTGAAGTGGGAGAGAGAGAGAGAGAGAGAGGGAGTGAAGTGGGCTGCTTTAGAGGTGGACAGGAACAACACAGATGAAATGAGAGACGAGAAGGTGTGCAACAGGAAGACAAAAAGAGAGGAGAGAATGAGAGAGAGTGAAGGAGTGCGTATGTAGAAGGAGCACTTCAACGGTACCTTTAATATGAGTGTGACAACATACGGTTAAACAGCATTAGGTTGTTATAACAAGTCATTGAGACACACAACTCCAGCACATGGTTACATTGCTCTCATTAGGAGAGTGTGGACCCTGAACTCAGTATTATAAGGTTAGGTTACTGTGTGATGTCTGTCAGTTCATTATAATGGTGGTCAGATATGTTTCCTGGTCAGGGAGAACACATGGAAATGCTGCAGCGCACACTCTGTCCTGTGACATAGGAAAACATCTGAAGAATCAACTAGAACACACCTGCAACAAGCAGAACAGTCTGTCCCTGGTTAAAAAGAGACAGCTGAGAGACAGGTAGAGAGAGAGAGAGCTGAGAGATTGGTAGAGAGAAAGACAGGCATTGTCACCGTACAAACTACCAGTACGGATAAACAGACCCAGAACCTCTCCTATCTCCAGCCATAAGCCTGAAACTCACACTAATAAAAACATCAAACTACAACCACAGATGGGGAAGCAACAGACGGGCGGAGCGACAGACGGGCGAGGCGACAGACGGGCGGAGGATCACTCCAACAGAAAACAGCTAAAAAAGGTCTGTTGTTACGGGGAAGAAGAGTGAGGAAGATGGGGTGCATGACTTCTGGAAGACATCAGCAGATCGATTAACATCTCAAAGGGTCCGAGTACCAGACGACAACACAGGAAGTCTGGGGAAAAGACACGACAAAACAGGAAGTCTGGGGAAAAAGACACGGCAAAACAGGAAGTCTGGGGAAAAAGACATGGCAAAACAGGAAGTCTGGGGAAAAATACACGGCAAAACAGGAAGTCTGGGGAAAAAGACACGGCAACCCGAGTCGGAGTCGTGTACCTCGGGGAACAATAACCCCCGGAGAGGCATCCAGAGGAGCACCCAGAGGCTTCAACAGAACTTCAACAGAACTTCAACAGAACTTCAACAGAACTTCAACAGAGCTCCAGAACAATGAGCTGTGCAGGTCCCAGGAGACTAGCATGAGAGCTACGCTGATGTAACACACAGACCCAGAAAACCCAGCAGCATCTAAACCTAATGAGAAAAGTCACCTCTCGAACACCATATGCAGTCGACTCTTGCATTCGCTTTTGTAGATATATATAAATATATATTATGTATTTACTCATGTCTGGGTAAGATAGAATAACAGTTAGTAGTCTGGTGCCAAAAATAGTTTTTACTCAGAGAGTTGTAAACTATTGAGGCTCACATGTTTGTGTGTTTCAGAGAAGCGGTTGAACAACATTTCTGGCGCAGAGTTAAAAATCCAATGTTCGCTATTTCATAGCATTGATCTGAGGGCGTGTTATTCACTAGTCTGTCACTGTCTCGCCGCCACAAGTACTGCTGTAGTATGATTCACAAAACCTGCGAGATCTGCAACCCTTTGATACATTAATGCCTTTTATTGTCCCAATAGTCAGGGTTTATTTGTTCAAACCACTGTACATGAGAACAGGAAGTTGATAATCGGTGACCATCAGAACCTCTAAGAACACTCACCAATCACCAATAGTATCACCTCTGTTATTACAATCCATTAATGAAACAAATGCTATTTTAAAATTATTTGCAAGATAAATCATTGGTGAATTGAATGCGTTATTTTAGGTGACTTTAATAAGAATTGACGAGATAAACCCCCAGCCAAGGGCAGGCTACACAGAATATTGAATAATAGATTTCCTTGACTTAATTAAATTTAACCAAACAGAGTTATCCACAAACTGTTGTGACTTCGCTGGATTGGCTCTTAAACACGACTTGACAGGATAATAAATCCAGGCGTTCTTTCACTTTCAGTCATCATTCTATCATCTACTGTGAAAATTAAGACACCCAAAGCAACACCCGAAATCATACCTTTTTTACCATGTCAATATTTATGCCTTCTTTGATGAATTTGATATCGGAAATAAGAAAATATTCTAATTAATTCCAACTGCACAGAACTCACCTTATCACTTATTCCAGGCAGTTCTGTAGCTGATGTATTTTCTGATTTATTAGCACATCGGTTACCTTGAATAGTAATGTCAACCTCAAATCCATTAATGCACAGAACATGGAAGCCTTTACATGTGACATTTAACTGATAATAAATAGAAACCAAGGTTTACGGTGTTCTAGTGGTACAAGCGTCTGCCGCACGTGCACATGTGCCTGTGCACGTGCACAGCTACAGAGTGGGTTCGAATCTGGCCACTGCTCTTACAAGAACAACTTTTCTCTGCACCAATATCCTATCCAATTAAAATGAGACAAATGGATCTGCTGCTCTCAGTCAATTACCAAAATATAAAAGCTGACCTGAAGCCTGCCAGCGTAACTTCATTAACATACCACATGTCTTAATCTCACTGAGTGACTCAAGCTCATCCTAAGATTTTATTCTAGTAGATCCTACATCCACCTGTATAAACCTGGTCTCTCCCTGGGTTATCTACTGTCCACTCTACAGTTAATCTATAGTGAATAGTGAGCCTCCTTCACCACGCCGCCAAATGTGCCTTATTTAAATGATATAACTGTCCTACAACCCTCTACTAAGGCCAATAAGTCTTTAGTCTGGCTGATAAAAAAGCTCTTAAACACATTTCATGCAATTCACAGACCTGCTTTTCATCAACAACCTACAGCCTCACACCCTGGAACTTCACACCCTGGACCTTCACATCCTGGACCTTCACATCCTGGACCTTCACATCCTGGACCTTCACACCCTGGACCTTCACACCCTGGACCTTCACACCCTGGACCTTCACACCCTGGACCTTCACACCCTGGACCTTCACACCCTGGACCTTTACACCCTGGACCTTCACACCCTGGACCTTCACACCCTGGACCTTCACACCCTGGACCTTCACACCCTGGACCTTCACACCCTGGACCTTCACACCCTGGACCTTCACACCCTGGACCTTCACACCCTGGACCTTCACATCCTGGACCTTCACACCCTCGACCTTCACATCCTGGACCTTCACACCCTGGACCTTCACACCCTGGACCTTCACACCCTGGACCTTCACATCCTGGACCTTCACACCCTGGACCTTCACATCCTGGACCTTTACACTCTGAACCAGACCACCTAGTACCAACTTATTTACAAGAACCTTTTAGGAAAATGCCCGGTCTGTCTCGGCTCAACCCTTAACATCTGCTACCTCAATGGGAACCTGAGATATGGGATATGTAAGTCTGGTTGTTATCTGGAATCTGACTGACCTCTGGATGACCTCTGGATGACCTCTGGGTGACCTCTGGTTGACCTCTGGGTGACCTCTGTGTAACATCGAAGTGTTCCCTCAATGTTGCCAATGGGTTTCAGAACAATTAGGTGGCTTTAAAAGTAGAAAAGACATCTGTGCCTCTGAAAATGCAGGATCTTTCTCTTTGCTCTCTCACACTACTCTATATCTCTGCTCTCTCTCTCTCTCTCTCTCAGCCTCTCATTCTGTCTTTCTATCTTTCACCCTAAACTGGCAGGATTTACACTCGTGTGATTCCCCTGCGCTTCTACAGTGCTTCAATTTAGTTTTTTGGCCACCAGTCAAAGATAACAGCTGTACACTTTGCAGGTTCAGTGAACTCTAGCCTGGACCCTGGCAGCGAGCTAGCTAACGCTACCCACGGGACACGGCCCATAATTACAGAACGTTTTGGGTCATCTTGAGGAGATGGATCGAGGGGCGGGGGGGGCTAGATAGAAGTGGAAATCTAGTGATAGAGAGAGAGAGAGAGAGAAAGGCGGAGATGGAGATAGAAACAGACTGAGGGGTTGGATAATGTAGGAGAATGTGTGTAGAATGTGTGATTAAATGTGCCTGCTCGGCCTCTAGCATCTCGGCTGAACCTCATGTAAAATTTCTCTAATTACAGTGTAACTTCATGTGTGGTCACAATGTAACCGATATTGCAGTGTTCTGTAACCGCTCTAGTAGTTACACTGCAATAAGAACATTTAACTGGGAGTATTTACGGTGTTTTATTGCCAATGTGTGACTGAGTGTCCGTCTGATTACGCCTGTTAGACGTGTGGGTTTTACCATGACGTTCCCAGAGTGGGTGAGGTGCTTCCTACCATGACGTTCCCAGAGTGGGTGAGGTGCTTCCTACCATGACGTTCCCAGACTGGGTGAGGTGCTTCCTACCATGACGTTCCCAGACTGGGTGAGGTGCTTCCTACCATGACGTTCCCAGACTGGGTGAGGTGCTTCCTACCATGATGTTCCCAGACTGGGTGAGGTGCTTCCTACCATGACGTTCCCAGACTGGGTGAGGTACTTTCTCCCATGACGTTCCCAGACTGGGTGAGGTACTTTCTCCCATGACGTTCCCAGACTGGGTGAGGTACTTTCTCCCATGACGTTCCCAGACTGGGTGAGGTACTTTCTCCCATGACGTTCCCAGACTGGGTGAGGTACTTTCTCCCATGACGTTCCCATACTGGGTGAGGTACTTTCTCCCACGACGTTCCCAGACTGGGTGAGGTACTTTCTCCCATGACGTTCCCAGACTGGGTGAGGTACTTTCTCCCTGCTCCATGCGATTAATGAATTGACTGTGGCACAGTTTGCCTCCACGTGTTCTCACGCTGCCAGTCTGAGAGTTTCTACCCTCTGCCCGAGGACACTGACATTTTCCAACCTTTTCTAGCAGTTTCTCTCCCTTAAAAACTGTCCGAGGTCTTCACAGTAGAAGAGAACGTGTTCTTTTTTTCTGTCATCACATCAACTTTTTATCAGCTGTTTGCGAATAGCGTATAGAGTTCTAAGTTGTATGGTAGTACAGCTGCTCCACTAGACCACTGCTCCACTGCTCCACTGCTCCACTGCTCCACTGCTCCACTGCTCCACTGCTCCTCTGCTCCACTGCTTCACTGCTCCACTGCTGTTCTCCACTAGACCCACTGCTCCACTGCACTGCTCCACTGCTCCACTAGACCACTGCTCCACTACTGCTCCACCACTGCTCCACTGCTCCACTGCTCCACTGCTTCACTGCTCCACTGCTCCACTGCTCCACCACCACTGCTCCACTAGACCACTGCTCCACTGCTCCACTGCTCCACTGCCACTGCTCCACTGCTCTCCACTGCTCCACTGCTCCACTGCTCCACTGCTCCACTGCTCCACTGCTCCACTGCAGGGGCCTGTGGGGTTGATCTTAGTTGCTGGCCATTGAATGCGTTCACCTCCAGCGCAGAGGAAACAAATAGTGAGATGCTGTAAATCTCACTCATCAACCCCCCACACACCTGGGACAACATATCACGTTGTTGCCATGAGTGATGGCTGACATTGCAAATTGGATATTATTATACAAATGAAGGTAAAACATAATATACACGTTTTTTTGTTGCAAACTCCAATGATTTACAAGCAAACAGACCCCATGATTAAATACAAATCCCTCCAGTATACCAGGAAACAAACCCTTGGGTCTGTTTGAAAGGTCATAGAAACCTTGCCTTACGTTTGTTACAGGTAATAACAATATACTCTGTCAAGAAATGTGTGTACATGGTCAAAATCCGGCTTGATTCTGAGAGAAAAAAAAGATGTTTGAAAGAAAAATCTGCCCCTTCAACGGCCAAGAAGGTTAAGGCAGCTCCATGCTTTATAAACGACAACATAAATATTTTATAGTGCATGTAATAATCTATATAGCTTTAGCTGGCAACCAATTTAGGACTTTAGTCAGCTGACTGCTCCTTCCCTTCCAACCTTTAGTTCTAGCTGGCTTGATTTTACACCCGTTAACTACTCCTGAAAAGCTGTTCTTTACTCAGAGTTTCATTTGTCCCCATAACAACCATCAACCTTTTTTTAAATAAACTGTATCAGAATCAGATTTAGTTGCCACACACACACACACACACACACACACACACACACACACACACACACACACACACACACACACACACACACACACACACACACAACAGTCCGTCAAGAGAGAACATGCATAGTTAGCATATGTAAAGAGTAAATATAACATTTATTATACTTGCAAAATGCTTTTCTATAGAAATGTAGCCTAATATTTTATCATACTGTAATGCTTCAACAGACACTGTGTCTATGGTCCCAAATACTGCACCACCGTTTTAGACTATTTACAGTACTGACAGTACTACGCTGTATAGATGCAGGCCCTTGTAATTGCTTGTCCAATTCAGCCAACCCGTTATTGATGGTTTAGTGCACATTGTGGAATGAGTATATACATAAAGAGTTGATTTGGATTTTGGATTGGATTTGGAAGAGCATAGTGATTCGTAACATGGAGCCAGCAGGTGATCCAGGTCACAATGGAGGTCAAGCAGTGGTGGCAGGAAGACGAGAAAGACGAGGAAGACGTGTTGGTCAAAGGAATGGCATGGCAGGCACCCTTTCTGAGAGGTGGTCGTGGGCCTCGTTTGAGAGCTGTGGGGGAACGTGGTAGAGGACAAGGCCACGGACCAAGACAGCGGCAGCAACAGCATAGAGTGTCGAATGAAATTCAGGCAAAAAAAATAAAAATCCAAGATGTTTGGCTAATGTAAACATCCAATGAGTATTTTGTTCAATGATTCCACTGTGTTTGTACTATTCTCTTTACCACAAAAGTACATTTACAGGGATTAATTTGCTTGTAGTACCATAATGGAACATGTATCATCAATTTTGTACACCAATATCTAATGATTGGACAAACAACTAACTAGTGAAACTATGGGTATCTTTTGTCTGGGTGATCTAAATCAATGTACCCATGGTATTCCATGATAAATCTATTGTTTGAACCATTGATTGTGCAAATGCAAGGTATCATTAAAGATATGAATGCACAATGCAATGTTTTGAACATTGGAGAGCCTGTGTTACAAGTGTTTACTGTTGTGAGTTTTGTGTCTAGAGTTGTGGAAAATAACATTAAGGTTCTGAGATAATGGTCAAAGGGATTGCTAAAAACTGTAAAGCTGGATTTAAACTCAACCACTAAAACATACATAAAAAATAACAAACATTTATTCAAACTAAATGGTTCCCTTTTAATTGTTTTATCTTTTTGTCTTTATTGTAATTTTTTATCCAAAATAAGTTGGTTGTAAAGCATACATTGTCTTGTATCGTGTTGGCAAAGAAAAAACTCCACAGCTGGTAATTAAAAAATGTATGTGCTGGAATCATAAATGAAAGTGTTGTTTGAAATATCTAGGTTATCTAAGTAAAACTCTCTATGAAAATTCTTTGGCAGAAGTATTCTTGGATGCCATCATCACTGTACAAGGTTTGAATCTCTAAATAGTCTGTCACTCTTAAACAGACACCGGTAGTTGTACAAATGTATTTTTACACGTATTAACAAACGTGTCTCTGCATACATGAAGGATCACACATATCTTTACAAGACTCATTGTACTCTTTTCAAAAACTACAATCCCAAATTGCAGGGATAAATCATACATTTGTAACAAGATATTTTAAATATTAAGGCCCAACTGACTAGAATGGTTTGCCTGAAAAAACTCATCGCATACATATATGTTATGAAGAAACTGTTTTTGTTTTAAGTTGTTTTAATTCTCAGTTCGCCGTTGCAAATGAGAATTCGTTCTCAATCGCTCTACCTGGTTAAATAAAGGTTAAATAATAAATAAATAAACATAAGCACCAAAAGAAAATGCAAAGTTTTTTGTAAGCAATTATTTGTATTAAATAAATCAGATGTATTGGTAGTTTTACAGTAGTTGTTTGGAAAAATTATATATCCATGTATTTATACAGTGATACTAGTTCACCCCAATGCATACAATTAATTATGCATAGACATTAATTATGCATAGAAATTAATTATGCTATAACAGAGAGCATCTTACAATAGGCAGGTCATATACTGGATCTACACACTTTCCATGCACACTGAAACTACACACAAGACCAGACAACTTAAAGGAAAGAACATTGGTGTCACTTGACCATAATCCAATTTTTTATTAGCTCAAGTTGTTGTGGTCAAACAGATGATTTTGTTATTTTTTCTTTTTTTTCCATAATACATAAGCAAATATTGCAAAGACTCTGTTCAACTTATTGAATGGGTTAAACTGGCATAAAGACTTATTGCAGGGTAGCCATGCTAGCTAAGACCTGCGGCACTCCAGGAACTTCTTCAAACTAGGCACCCCACCTGACCAATTAAGCTAATTAATCAGTTCAGGGATTCTCTGAATTCAGAACACCTGGAGTCCTGGATTTGATGAACTCCTTGCGGCAGTGCAGGAGAAGTTTTTCTTTCCCCGGCTCTACCACCAGAACTTCTGCCATATCCCCGTAACATTTCAAGTTGACAGCCTTGGGGCAAATTCCATCTATATTTGCTCTGCCTGGAAAAAAGAAAATGATTGAGATCCATGCATAATAGACTAATAATCTCATGGAAGCTATAGAATATACTGGACTGCTGCATGTTTCAGTGACACGTACTGAATTATTTTCAATCGCCTGTTACATTCATTTCAGCTTTGCCCTCTTCAAGAAACCTGTCAGTGCTTCCTCCAACTAACTCTCCATCATTCCACTCAGAATGATCTCCTCGACCCCAACCAGTCAGGTTCCAACTAAGGGTCAGTCAACCAGGTCTGCTCACCTCTGTGTCACGGAGGCTCTTCTCACATCTCAAGTTGTCTCCATTTCCTTTATGCTCACCCACCTAGATATATTGGTCGCCTTGAACACTGTGAACAATCAGATGCTGCTCTCCACTCACTCATGTCTGGGGTCTCGCACTCTGAACTCTCTTGAATGGCTTCCTGCTTGACTGCACCCTGCTACCAGATAACGTGGACACAATACCGGTCGGCAAAACAGGCTCTTATTTCTGGCATCCCCCAAGGTTTGATGCGAGATCCACTCCTCTTCTGTTTGCACACTCAAGTCACCTGGCTCCCATCTTGTTCCCTCATGGCATTTCCTGACATTTCTGCATGCCTGGGGAACATCTATGGCAAACATCTGTCACTTTAATAAGTGAATCTTAGCACAATGAATCTTAGCACAACCCTTAACAACATCTTGCTGTTCTTCAACAAAAATATAAGTGGTGTCTTGCTTCTTCAGTTTCATGATCTACAACTTTGTGCACTTTGCCGACTAGTTAGCCAAGACTAGCTAAGCACAGACTAGTTAGCCAAAAGCTGAACCAAGACTAGTTAGACAAGACTAGCTAACTACTCAATCAAAATGGTGTGTTCTGTCTGGAGGGGTGGAGTACATGACTGTGTTCTGTCAGGAGGTGTGAAGTACATGACTGTGTTCTGTCAGTAGGGAGCTTGTGTATACACAGGGGAACTTTCCTTTTAACACTGGACCATTTTGAACCATTTTGAAGTTAAAACAAAACATACAGATTGTCAATTTAAAAATTCAATTGAGAAGTTTTATTTTCTGAATCAGATCTTTGGGACAGTAGTAAGGAGAATCTAGAATCAGGCAGGTATGTACAAGAAGAGATGGCGGGAGAACACTTGGCCAAGCCAGGGTTCTGTATAAAAATACGTGGAATCGTGGCAACAATGGCCCTGAGGCAGTGGAAAAGCTTTTGTGAACCAATAGAATCTCTTTGTTGCTTCGTCATGGCAACATAGCTGACTCATCGCATTGCAATTGGCATGTCATTTTATAAGATCTGGGTCATAGGAATATAATAACTAAACTTGGGTTTATCATTCACAATTGTTTACATGGCCTTACTATAACCGACGAATCATCGTCATGGGCATCCATTAGACATGTAATGTTACATAAAAATGTGATGATGGAATATTTGGCCTTGAGAGAGAAGAGAAAGATTAACAAAATAGAGTGAGAGAGCTAAATAGATGTAGTAAGAGGTATATTATGAAATGTTGTATGGGGTATAGAGTAGAGAAAATGTAGAGAGGTGTATATATATAGTATGGTAGAGGGGAAAGAGAGAGAAGAGAGAGACGGGAGATATTGGGGGAGAGAGAAGAGAGAGAGAGGAGAGATGGGGAGAGATGTAGGGGGTATAGAGTAGAGAAAATATAGAGAGGTGTATATATATATATAGTATGATAGAGAGGAGAGAAAGACAGGAGATATGAGGGAGAGATGCGGAGAGAGCGAGGAGAGAGGGGGAGAGAGAGCGGAGAGAGCGAGGAGAGAGGGGGAGAGAGAGGAGAGAGAGGGGGGAGAGAGAGGAGAGAGGGAGAGAGAGGAGGGAGAGAGGAGAGAGAATGGGAGTTTAGAAAAAGCAAGAGATTCTTTTCCTCGCTTTTAAATGATCTATTACTCCAGTCTCCTCGTTATCAAACCCTCCTCTTATTTCATTACTCACACGCCAATTAAATTGAATAAATCAAGACATAAACAGCAGTCCCTCACAGTCAAACCGTGGCTGTTTTTTAAAAGTGATGTAATCTGAAATAATGCATGGAGTTTCACTCTTTTGAAATGTAAATAATCATCATCTTTTCTAACTTCCTTGCAATCAATCAAACAAACAAACAAACAAAACAAACTAGCAAACAGCAACCTATTCAATAACTAGTGCACTACTTTTGAACAGAGCCAAAGGGCACTTGTAGGGTCCCATGTAGGGACTATGGTGCCATTTGGCAACTTGTGCGTCTACAGATCTGCCTGTTTGCACGGAGAGAGCTAAAATGTGCTCTGTGGAGGAAGTCCTGTTTACACCAGGAAACACACGCACGCACACACATAAGCGCACGCACGCGTACACACGCGTACTCACGCGTACACACGCGTACACACGCGTACACACACGCGATACCACTGGTTCCACATCGGCAGCAGACACAATGGATGTTTAAATGGTCCACGAAAGATTAAACAGGACCACCATTCTGTTATGTGCGTCCTAAACCTCCGTTTACCTTGTGCACTAATTCCCACCTCAACCCCTAGAGAGTATGGAGCCATTTGGGGCTCAGCCGCTATTTAGGAGGAACTGATAGTCGGAGTCTGGCGGCTCAATGACTTCCATTTGGGGAGCTTAGCTGTGCGTTCGTTAAGTACTGCTGGTGGGCAGGGCTTTGTTACAGTCCTCCCATGTGAGACAAGGGGTTTGACAGAGTTAACCTGGACAGTGGGCCTTTATACTGCTATCAGGGAAGGAGTGGGAGGGGCGGAGTCTCTGAACTGGTATTAGGAGAGGAGTGGGAGGGGCGGAGTCTCTGAACTGGTATCAGGAGAGGAGTGGGTGGGGCGGAGTCTCTGAACTGGTATCAGAAGAGGAGTGGGAGGAGCGGAGTATCTGAACTGGTATTAGGAGAGGAGTGGCAGGGGCGGAGTCTCTGAACTGATATCAGGAGAGGAGTGGGAGGGGCAGAGTCTCTGAACTGGTATCAGGAGAGAGTGGGAGGGGCAGAGTCTCTGAACTGGTATCAGGAGAGGAGTTGGAGGGGAGTCTCTGAACTGGTAGTCTCTGAACTGGTATCAGGAGAGGAGTGGGAGGGGCGGAGTCTCTGAACTGGTATTAGGAGAGGAGTGGGGGGCAGGGGCGGAGTCTCTGAACTGGTATCAGGAGAGGAGTGGGAGGGGCGGAGTCTCTGAACTGGTATCAGGAGAGGGGGCAGTGGGAGGGGCGGAGTCTCTGAACTGGTATCAGGAGAGAGTGGGAGGGGCAGAGTCTCTGAACTGGTATCAGGAGAGAGGGGAGGGGCGGAGTCTCTGAACTGGTATTAGGAGAGGTATTAGGAGTGGGAGGGGCGGAGTCTCTGAACTGGTATCAGGAGAGGAGTGGGAGGGGCGGAGTCTCTGAACTGGTATCAGGAGAGGAGTGGGATGGGCGGAGTCTCTGAACTGGTATCAGAAGAGGAGTGGGAGGGGCGGAGTCTCTGAACTGGTATCAGGAGAGAGTGGGAGGGGCAGAGTCTCTGAACTGGTATCAGGAGAGAGTGGGAGGGGCGGAGTCTCTGAACTGGTATTAGGAGAGGAGTGGGAGGGGCGGAGTCTCTGAACTGGTATCAGGAGAGGAGTGGGAGGGGCGGAGTCTCTGAACTGGTATCAGGAGAGAGTGGGAGGGGCAGAGTCTCTGAACTGGTATCAGGAGAGAGTGGGAGGGGCGGAGTCTCTGAACTGATATCAGGAGAGAGTGGGAGGGGCGGAGTCTCTGAACTGGTATTAGGAGAGGATAACCATAGACCACCCTGTCCCCTAACAGAACACAACCATAGACCACCCTGTCCCCTAACAGAACACAACCATAGACCATCCTTCCCATGAATATGTAAATGAGATGTTTGCTTATTCTGACTGTCCCCTAGACACCCCTGGGTGGGGTCACTGCCAGGGCTCAGCCATTATAGAAAGTGACACTGGAGCATTTAGGGTTAAGTCCTTTAGACAAGGGCAGAGGAACAATTGACCCTGTCAGCTCAGGCATTCAACCCCCCAACCTTCTAATTAGTGGTCCACAGCTCTCACCAATAGGAAACCTGCCAAGCCTACATCCAAGGTGTTTTCAACAACTGACCTCCCGTTCTACACCAGACCCGGATCAGAAGCCAACAATGATGACACGTCAACCTGGCTAGCTGTCTTATATATGGATGTGTGTTGTTTGTTAGGTTAGTGTACTCTGTCCATCTCTATGATGGGTATGTAGAGTCTGTCCATCTCTATGATGGGTCAGTGTACTCCGTCCATCTCTATTATGGGTCAGTGTACTCTGTCCATCTCTATTATGGTTATGTAAAGTCTGTCTATCTCTATGATGGGTCAGTGTACTCTGTCCATCTCTATGGACAGAGGGAGCAAGAGACGAGGGAGAGAGAGACGAGGGAGAGAGAGACGAGGGAGAGAGAGAGATGATAGAGAGAGAGAGATGAGGCGTAGGGAGCATGACAATATACTGTAATTTCACAGAGACAGCTAATTTGATCAAACAGGAGTCTGCCCCTCCTTCCTCCCCTCTGAGGACCTTTTATCCACCCCCCACCCGACTTTAAAGCAACACCAGCCTCCCTCGGCACGGCGACAGAGAGTTGATAAGACGTGGTGGAAATGCAATTATTAATATATCTGAATTCTACTTTTAATTAGGATGTGTGTGACTGTGGAGGCTAACCTATTTCTTAGTGGCAATTTTCCTAAAGTGCAATCAATTTCAACAAGCATGGAAGTGGGGAAGCGACGGTCATGATGAATAAATGGTTTTACATTTGAGTCATTTAGCAGACACTCTTATCCAAAGTGACTTACAGGAGTATATAGGGCAGGGTTAGGCAACTAAAATCAGCCGCAGGGCGACTCCTGTTGGAGTGGAGGGTTGGGTGTGTGGAGGGGTTTGGTACATGGATGGAATTATTTAAAAGAAATACAAAAATCCACGCTTGAACTTAACTACAATCATGCCCAATACACAGATCAAATATAGGACAAAAATTTCTATTTACATAGCGTGTATTCATGTTTTTTAGGAGAAACTGATATCAAACACACAAACGGGTTGCGTTGGGTGTTTGTTTAGGGAACGTGTTGGGTAATAACTGTATGTTTGGTAATCTTGTCTCCAGTATATACGTTCCTGATTCTTATGAAAAAATGTTGATAATGGTTACTAATCTGGAGTTGAAAAAATGGATAATGAAACGTCAATGTTGCTGCCAGTATTTCAAAATAGTTTTGGTCCATTTTAAAAGTTGTCCGAAGTTACTTGACTGTCTATTGCTGTGAGCTGTGGCTGGGCTGTTCTCCCAATTGCAAATCAATATGGTGTATTTTGGAAACACTCATGGGTTTAAAATTGATGGTGGGGTCAAGGGAGAGAGAAATATATAATGATAGAGGGGCATAGACAGAAAGACAGAAGGACAGAAAGACACATGAATAGAGACATAAAGACAGAGAGACATACTGTAATTGGAGAGAGACAACAAGGGAGAAAGAACTGGAGAGAAGGAGATATGAGACTGGAGAGAAGGAGATATGAGACCTGGAGAGAAGGAGATATGGGACCTGGAGAGAAGGAGATATGAGACCGGAGAGAAGGAGATATGGGACCTGGAGAGAAGGAGATATGAGACCTGGAGAGAAGGAGATATGAGACTGGAGAGTAGGAGATATGAGACCTGGAGAGAAGGAGATATGGGACCTGGAGAGAAGGAGATATGAGACCTGGAGAGAACTAGATATGAGACTGGAGAGGAGATATGAGACCGGAGAGAAGGAGATATGAGACCGGAGAGAAGGAGATATGGGACCTGGAGAGAAGGAGATATGAGACCTGGAGAGAATGAGATATGAGACTGGAGAGAAGGAGATATGAGACTGGAGAGAAGGAGATATGAGACCTGGAGATAAGGAGATATGGGACCTGGAGAGAAGGAGATATGAGACCTGGAAAGAAGGAGATATATGAGACTGGAGAGAAGGAGATATGAGACTGGAGAGAAGGAGATATGGGACCTGGAGAGAAGGAGATATGAGACCTGGAGAGAAGGAGATATGAGACTGGAGAGAAGGAGATATGGGACTCGAGAGAAGGAGATATGAGACCGGAGAGAAGGAGATATGGAGAGAAGGAGATATGAGACTGGAGAGAAGGAGATATGAGACTGGAGAGAAGGAGATATGAGACCGGAGAGAAGGAGATATGGGGCCTGGAGAGAAGGAGATATGAGACTGGAGAGAAGGAGATATGAGACCGGAGAGAAGGAGATATGAGACCTGGAGAGAAGGAGATATGAGACTGGAGAGAAGGAGATATGAGACCTGGAAAGAAGGAGATATGAGACCGGAGAGAAGGAGATATGAGACCGGAGAGAAGGAGATATGAGACTGGAGAGAAGGAGATATGGGACCGGAGAGAAGGAGATATGAGACCGGAGAGAAGGAGATATGAGACCGGAGAGAAGGAGATATGGGACTGGAGAGGAGATATGAGACCTGGAGAGAAGGAGATATGCGACTGGAGAGAAGGAGATATGAGACCTGGAGATAAGGAGATATGGGACCGGGAGAGAAGGAGATATGAGACCTGGAAAGAAGGAGATATGAGACTGGAGAGAAGGAGATATGAGACTGGAGAGAAGGAGATATGAGACTAGAGAGAGCCTGTGAACCGAAAGCATTGTATCGATCCAAGCGTTCATTTGTTATGACCGGCTAGTTCTGACTGGTACATTATACCACACACATACACAGTAGAGTACACAGACACAGACACAGCACAGTACACACACACAGCACAGTACACACACACAGCACAGTACACACACACACCTAATTGGACACAAACCCACATCCATCTCTGGGGTTTAGACAAACTTTTCTACTCTCCTCAACGTGACGAAGGCAGAATCCTCACCCGTTACCACGGCAGCCAGGCCAATCCAACATGTCAACAGTCTACCCACAAGCTCAAAGTTAAACTATTATTTATATTTCTTCATCTTGTTTTGCTGGTCTATATGATGTATTTCTGTGTCTTCTCTGCGGCTATTCATTTGGTGTTTCTATGTTTTCTCTACAGGTCTAGCTGATATATTTCTGTGTGTTGGAAGTTACGGTCAAAGTCAATGAGGTCTCAAATATAGACATAATATAAAGGATATACTGTACATATATTTTTTGATAGTTATCTGTTGCTATGTGCAGATTTATAGATGTTTGATTATGTTGTGTTCCACGGCCAGATTGAGCAGTTTTGTGGGAACGATTGAAACCATGTGGAATATGCTTCAGGTTTTTTTTTCTCCAACTGAGCGACTACGAAGTCAAATAGGATTCAATGTTTTATTTCATACTACGCTGTTAGAGAAAGAGGAAATCCAACAAAGAATTTCTCTCTAAGCTGATAGTTTAAAAATAAATAAATAAAATAAATTTTTGTGTAAATGTGAATAGGAATGTCTAATTGTAACAGTTTCTAAGTGAATGTTGTAACATATGTACCAGCTGTTTTATCATAACAAGCCTCCTGTTATATTTTACTGCTCTAGATCTAGGTCTCTAGATCTATGTTTTAGAATCAAAAGTCCCCTTCCCCTTTCTTTCCCGGTTTTGTCTTGCTTTCTTTACCTCTTCTGGCTTTATATTCTCTTGTTCAATTGGTCTCTCCATTCCTTCTATAGGTCTATCTTTCTGTCTCTTTCTCTCCCTCGTTTCCTTTCTCTTTTTCTTCCATGACTCATTTAATCTGTTCCTCTACCTCTCTTTTGCCCCCCTCTTCCTCTCCATCTCTCCATTCTGCTCATGTCTCAGGCCGCTCCTGGATGGTTGATAGTCTGAACACACTCATGTTCAGTGACTCTCATTTTACTGATAACAGCCATAAATCCAACATGTTGTTGTCCTAGAAACCCAGTTTGTCCCCCCCTTTCTCTTTGTCTCCCCCGTTCTCTTTGTCTCCTTGCCTCCCCCCTGCCCTCCTTCTCACACTCATTCTATCTCTCCCTCCCTCCCTCCCTCTATAGCAGTCTTAGGTAAGACACATGTACTGTAACAAACTGACGGGTGAAAGTAATCAAAATAAGAGCAACAGAAGAATGTGCGAAGGTATAGGTGAAAGAGCAAAGGATCCTGGGAATACGTGAACTCCTTAGGCTCCCATTTGACAGACGACATGACTGTAAATGCTTGTGTCCGATGACAAGGACCAGAGCTAAACCACAGAGCTGGCTAAACAAGGACCAGAGCTAAACCACAGAGCTGGCTAAACAAGGACCAGAGCTAAACCACAGAGCTGGCTAAACAAGGACCAGAGCTAAACCACAGAGCTGGCTAAACAAGGACCAGAGCTAAACCACAGAGCTGGCTAAACAAGGACCAGAGCTAAACCACAGAGCTGGCTAAACAAGGACCAGAGCTAAACCACAGAGCTGGCTAAACAAGGACCAGAGCTAAACCACAGAGCTGGCTAAACAAGGCAGTATTTTAAGTTTAAGTACGACATTGTTTGATACAACAACAAGCCAGTTTGCAATATAAACACCAAGTACAATCTACTGTACACGTTGGTTCAGATTGGTTTGAAGTAAACATTTACCCTAACCTAATCCCTTCAATGATGACCAGACCCCTGACGACCCCTGACCCCTGACCTTCCCTGTCTCAAACTTCAGCATTCCAGTCTAAGCAAGCCAGCGACTCAAATCCTTCATCCTTCAGTTAAAGCATATGTAGTGAACATCCATAGACAGTTTGAATCAACATATTCTAGAGTGACTAATTGCTAACGTGTGGATAATTAGTTAATTGGGTCCGGTGAGTCCAATTCTGTGAAGTTATCCATTTATATTGTACTTTAACATTGTTGTGTGTGTGTGTGTGTGTGTGCGTGTGTGTGTGTGTAGGCGAAACACCTAACCCAAACTAGCCCCCGCATTGGTCCAGCGTGGAGCAGAAGCTGATTGAATGTTTTTATCCGGGTTCTGTAACAGATTCCATCATGGCAGCCAGGCCAATACCATAAATCAATGTGAACTATTTATTAATTTGCGGAAGCAGGTCGAAAATAGTTCCTGCGGAGTGGAGATTTTGACTGGTGCTTGCTAAAAAACAGTTTAAAAAATGTATTCTTATATTCCTATTTTTTGCCCTACAATGTGAAGTGGTTGTCTATTCAAATGAAACGGGACGCCAATTTGTCTTTAAATTATCTTTAAATAATCTGTCATCACCATTTGTGATGACACCAGAGAGTGTTACACGGTTTGTGATGTCACCAGAGTGTGTTACACAGTTTGTGATGAGACCAGAGCGTGTATGTGTGTGTGTGTGTGTGTGTGTGTGTGTGTGAGACATGCAGAACCTGTGTCGTGGGTGTGTTTGCATGGCTCAGTGTGTGTAAACATGCACAGCTCTTCTAATGCCAAGGACATTAAACTGTCTCTACTGATGCCTCCATCCTCACCTACCTGGGGTGTGTGTGCGTGTGTGTGTGTGTGTGTGTGACTCCGGGGTGAAAGTTGGCAGGGTTGGAACACATTAAACAACCCACCCCGCTTCCATCTGCTGGTGTTAGTGAATTATATCATATTAACACACGGCTCTTTGTGCATTAAGCAGCAATTATTCTGTAGCAGTAGAGGTTAGCGTAGAGGTCAGCGTAGAGGTCAGCGTAGAGGTCATTGTGTTTCACAGTGAGGACAGCTCCGGGGGTTGGCTTACAGGGATGTTTTTATGCCAAGCGTTTTGCTGTTGTGAAACCAAATGCTGCACAAGCACTTTATAACACCTGAGAGGGGAATGAACATTTATAAGTGTAGGTCAAAGGTCAATGCGTTGGTAATGTTAGTGTGTCAGAGAATCTAACCTGAGGATGTTCATGACTGGCAGAGGCTTAAAGAGCCCATCACTCGCTGTCAGTCTTAATCATTCTATCAAACCAGCATTAACTGCAATTATATTAATATGTTATATTAGATATTAACATTTTGAAAGTTTTTAAAGATTAATTGTACACAGACAGGAGTGTGAGAAAAAGACAAAAGACAGACAGACAGACAGGGAAACAAAGCGACAGACGAACAGACAAGTAGAAAGACTAAGATAAACTATGGTACAAATCTACATAACAACAGCCGAGTGTAAATAGAAAGAGAGGCAACACGACTTCAGTTAGTTCAACGATGTTAAATCGGAGAAACATTCCCTTTTACAATCACCACAAAAATGACTCCTAACCTCCATGCCCCGCCCACATCTACACCACCCCTCCCACAACCACACCACCCCTCCCCATCCTGCTACCCTCCTCCTCGTCACCTTTGAAACAATTATTTCGACTCCAGGTTCATTTACTTATCTCTGTTTGCCATCTCTGTTTCAGATGAGATGAACGGTTCTGCCACAGAGTGACAAGTGAAAGAAGAGACAGGGAGAAAGAACGAAGAGACAGTGACGGAGAGAGAAAAAAGAGAGAGAGAAGAGAAAGAACGAAGAGACAGTGACGGAGAGAGAAAAAAGAGAGAGAGAAGAGAAAGAACGAAGAGACAGTGACGGAGAGAGAAAAAAGAAAGAGAGAAGAGAAAGAACGCAGCATCCGTCTAATCTTTGAGCTGTCATTCTTTTTGTAAGGATACTTTTTAGTTTTTCATGCTTTTTGTGACAGAGCGAGGGACATATGGGAGAGAGTGACAACACGGTGAGCGGGATTTGAACCCATAATGCAGTAGTACATGGACTCTTTGCCACCATTGACCACTGAGAGAGGGGGATAGAGAAAGAGAGAGGGGGAGAGAAAGAGAGAGGGGGGAGAGAGAGACATGTTCAGGCGATCAGGGGACACTATTCTCTTAAGGTTAATTAACTATTTTTAGAAAGCAGGTTTTAATCGGTAAACACTCAACAACCCCCAGCCCGCCACCCCCTCCGGACACGGGCTAGTTTGGGTTAGGTGTTCCGCCTACACACACACACACGCACGCACACGCACAGGCACACGCACACGCACACACAGTGGTTTTCCTGCCCCAGTCTTCACTTTTTGTCTCATTGCATGTTTACAGATACAAATTGCTTTCAACAAATGATTGGTTCATTAACCTTTTGAGAGGGCGGGTCTCTGACTCTCTCTTCTTCTATCTTCCTCTCTTTTGCTGTCTTCTTTGTCTTTCTTGCTCTTGATTTTCTCCTTGATTGTTTTTTTCCTTTGAGGCAGAGCTTGAACAAGCTTAACCCAGTTGGCAGAAAGTCATGAAGTATCAAGTAAAATTTATAATTTTGATTTGGTATTTGTTGTTGTCTGAGAATGTTGATGTTTATTCACGGTGGGATGAATGTAATATGTCTGTCTGTAACTGGTGAAAGGGTTTGTATTTTACATAGAGAAGTCGAGACATTGTTAGAATAATTTAATTTACAAAGCATTTTTGGATTATTTGAAATGAAAGGCCTTGTTTGTTAACTTAAGTTGAGACGTTCTTAGCTAAATTGAAAGCCAAACTGTTCTGCTTCCTGTCAGGTTAAGTTCAGTCATTCAAACGACCAAAAACAAAAGGTCAAGGACAAGTTCAATCCTTCGTTAAGAGCGATGGGATGAAAGGCTAACAAACAAGCACTGTTCTCACTGGGCCAAACAAAGGTTTAGCCAGAACTAGGACTGAACCGTCATCACCCACATTGCCCTCGCAAGGCACTAGTCTAATTAATGGCAATACTCCTACTTGCAGGTTTTCGGGGACCATTCCCAACGTCTCAGAGGTGTAATTCCGACTGGGAACGTTAGCGTTCTGGCTGGCTAAGTACCTGATAATTGATTTAGCATTGAGTGTTGCAGGCTTAATGGAAAGACCCCTCTGCAGGAGTCAGGCAGGGAGAGGAGGGAGGTGTAGGGGAGAAGGATGTGAGAGAGGAGGGAGGTGTAGGGGAGAAGGATGTGAGAGAGGAGGGAGGTGTAGGGGAGAAGAAGGAGGTGAGAGAGGAGGGAGGTGTAGGGGGAGAAGAAGGAGGTGAGAGAGGAGGGAGGTGTAGGGGAGAAGGATGTGAGAGAGGAGGGAGGTGTAGGGGAGAAGGATGTGAGAGAGGAGGGAGGTGTAGGGGAGAAGAAGGAGGTGAGAGAGGAGGGAGGTGTAGGGGGAGAAGAAGGAGGTGAGAGAGGAGGGAGGTGTAGGGGAGAAGGATGTGAGAGAGGAGGGAGGTGTAGGGGAGAAGAAGGAGGTGAGAGGAGGGAGGTGTAGGGGGAGAAGAAGGAGGTGAGAGAGGAGGGAGGTGGTTACGGTGAAACAGAATGGCGGGTGTAGATGTTTATGGTACTGATGCTGTAGTGTACTGGGATGGATGGTTGCTAGGAGACCAGCACACCAGTCTGTATTAGATGGTACTGATGATGTAGTGTACTGGGATGGATGGTTGCTAGGAGACCAGCACACCAGTCTGTATTAGATGGTATTGATGCTGTAGTGTACTGGGATGGATGGTTGCTAGGAGACCAGCACACCAGTCTGTATTAGATGGTACTGATGCTGTAGTGTACTGGGATGGATGGTTGCTAGGGGACCAGCACACCAGTAGATGTTAGTCCAGGTGAGTTAGTGAATATATTAGATGTTAGTCCAGGTGAGTTTGCGGATATATTAGAATTTAGTCCAGGTGAGTTAGTGGATATATTGGATGTTAGTCCAGGTGAGTTAGTGGATATAGTAGATGTTAGTCCAGGTGAGTTAGTGGATATATTAGATGTAGTCCAGGTGAGTTAGTGGATATATTAGACGTAGTCCAGGTGAGTTAGTGGATATATTAGACGTAGTCCAGGTGAGTTAGTGGATATATTAGACGTAGTCCAGGTGAGTTAGTGGATATATTAGATGTTAGTACAGTTGAGTTAGTGGATATATTAGATGTAGTCCAGGTGAGTTAGTGGATAATTAGATGTAGTCCAGGTGGGTTAGTGGATATATTAGATGTAGTCCAGGTGAGTTAGTGGATATATTAGACGTAGTCCAGGTGAGTTAGTGGATAATTAGATGTAGTCCAGGTGAGTTAGTGGATATATTAGATGTAGTCCAGGTGGGTTAGTGGATATATTCGACTTTAGTCCAGGTGAGTTAGTGGATATATTAGACGTAGTCCAGGTGAGTTAGTGGATATATTAGACGTAGTCCAGGTGAGTTAGTGGATAATTAGATGTAGTCCAGGTGAGTTAGTGGATATATTAGATGTAGTCCAGGTGGGTTAGTGGATATATTCGACTTTAGTCCAGGTGAGTTAGTGGATATATTAGACGTAGTCCAGGTGAGTTAGTGGATATATTAGACGTAGTCCAGGGGAGTTAGTCAATGGTGCTTTTTTCTCTAATATTTCTCTCACTTTCATATAGTTTTTCTTTTTCACCTTTTCTCTCTTTTCCTTTCTTGTCTATCTTCAGAAAGGGCATGGATATGGTGTGTTTTGGGCCCTGGAGATACATCTCTGTCACTGTCTCCAGACACATCAGTGAGCAGAGGAGAGTTTTGGTGTCTGGGAAATCGCTCCAGGGATGAAGTCCATATTCAACAGGAATGAAAATAACATTATCTGGGGGAGAAGCATTGTTTTAGCTGTTCCAAAACACTGAGCATTTGATTGCTGCACCGGCCAATGTCTCCTGGACAACCGCTCGTTTCTCTTTCGCTTTCATTGTTCTTAGAAACACTTCATCGTGAGAGTTGGTCTGTGTGTGTGTGTGTGTGTGTGTGTGTGTGTGTGCGTGCGTGCGTGTGTGTGTGTGCGTAAATGTGTTTTCCTCTTCATAGTCAAGGATTGTGTCATTACGAAGGCACCACTACACAACAAGCTGATTCAGGACACACACAAAGACACACACTCCCACGCAAAGACACACACACACACACACACACATACACACACACACACACACACACACACATTAAACACAACAGGTTCATTCAGGTCACGTCCTTATTGGATAAAAATGACCAGTGGGTTTCAGCCTGAGCACCCAGCAGTCTATTTGTTCATGCTTTTATGATGTATGAGTCAGCCAAGGGTTGCACACACACACATACACGCACGCACACACGCACGCACGCACGCACACACACACACACACACACACACACACACACACACACACACACACACACACACACACACACACACACACACACACACACACACACACATGCACACACACACACACACACACACACACACTGGTCCATCTCCAATTGTTGGAAGAATTCCTGTGAAACTGTCCCAGAGTGTGTCAGGATCATTAAAGGAATAAACACTTTGGGATCTGAAGTGTTCATCAGTGTTCAGCCTCCAAATGTCTGTCTGTCTGTTTGTCTGTATTCCTGCCTGTCTGTTTGCCTGTCTGTATCTCAGCATGTCTGTAGCCTGTCTGTCTGTCTCTCAGCCTGTCTGTTTGCCTGTCTGTCTCTCAGTCTGTCTGCCAGCCTGTCTGTCTGTCTATCTGTCTGTCTCTCAGTCTGTCTGTCTGTCTGTTCCTAAACTCTATTGTCAGCCTTGATCTGAGTCTGTGTCTTACTGTAATAAGGACATCCAAGTAGAATTAAATATTTATTTTTTCTTTCTGTTGTTGACAAACTGGTCGAATCCATTTTAATTCTCAATACCACTGTAACATAAAGCTCATTAACATAAAGCCCATTAACATAAAGCCCATTAACATAAAGCCCATTAACATAAAGCCCATTAACATAAAGCCCATTTCCAGTATGTTTGGGGGGTGAAAAAAGCTGGACTTACAAGAGGGCCCGACTCAAAATAAGTGGAGTACTGTAAATAAGGAACATGGGTCATTTGGGATTAGTGAGATATCATGACGCGGTTCTCCAAATCCAAGGTTCTCCAAATCCAAGGTTCTCCAAATCCAAGGTTCTCTAAATCCAAAGTTTTCCAAATACAACTTCATTCCTACAGGATTCAGACCCCAGATAAACACATCTGCTTGAACGGGCCTTTGGTCCACACTGAAGAACCATCAGTAGATGATCATCTGAGACATTATGGTTTACCGGGAGTGAACGGCTGACCCCTTAGGCACATGGGAAATGGAGTTTTGCAGGCAGAATGCAAGCTTTTTGATTTGACATAATTATTCAGCTGTTTGTTTATTCTAAATTTCTTGATTTATTCGTCAACACACACACACACACACACACACACACACACACACACACACACACACACACACACACACACACACACACACACACACACACACACACACACAGCTAATGCAATGATTTAGACTGGCCAGTGCAAATGAAATGGGTTTCTATGGACACCAAACTGAGCAGGCAAAATGCATTTTCCTTCTCTGGTGATAATTTGAGTTGTTATTCGTTGTGAATGTAATTTATAATGTACTAGTTATTAGCATAATCACATCTGGTCCTCTTTCACGCAGTCACACGTGATCAAAGTACGTCCAGTCTGTTTCTTTCCCTCTCCCTCTCTCCCTCTCTCTCTCTCTCTCTCCCTCTCCCTCTCTCCCTGTTTCTTTCCCTCTCCCTTTTCCTCTCTTCCTCCCTCTTTCTATCTCACTCTCTCCCCCTCTTCTTCCTGTCTATTGGACGTCTTTAGCCTCTCAGAGTTCCTGAATGGCCACTCCCCAACCCCCATTTTCCACCCCCCTCTCCCCCACCCCCCTCTCCCATCACACCCCGCCCCCCCTCCTCAATCCCCCTCCTACTCTCTCGTATTCCACCGCGTCTGACGTCTTTTGGTCGTCTTTTATTTGACATGTCATCTATTTCTGTAGGCTCTTGAGCATTTCTGTTCAGCCAAGCATATCCCACAATGTCAACTGTCATAATGATTGTTCCGTGCACCTTCTATCTCTCCTTTCTTTCTATCTTTCCTTTCTTTCTATCTTTCCTTTCTTTCTATCTCTCCTTTCTATCTCTCTCTCTCTCTCTTCTCATTTCCTCTCAACCCTCTCTGGAAACACGTATTAGGAACAGGTTATGTTGAGCGGAGTTCTATCTAGCATTTAACCAATCAAAGGACACTTATTAGGAACAGGTTATGTAGAGCCGAGTTCTATCTAGCATTTAACATATCAAAGGACACTTACTAGGAACAGGTTATGTAGAGCCGAGTTCTATCTAGCATTTAACCAATCAAAGGACACTTATTAGGAACAGGTTATGTAGAGCCGAGTTCTATCTAGCATTTAACCAATCAAAGGACACGTATTAGGAACAGGTTATGTAGAGCCGAGTTCTATCTAGCATTTAACCAATCAAAGGACACGTATTAGGAGCAGGTTATATAGAGCCGGGTTCTATCTAGCATTTAACCAATCAAAGGACACGTATTAGGAGCAGGTTATATAGAGCCGGGTTCTATCTAGCATTTAACCAATCAAAGGACACGTATTAGGAGCAGGTTATATAGAGCCGGGTTCTATCTAGCATTTAACCAATCAAAGGACATGTATTAGGAGCAGGTTATATAGAGCGGAGTTCTATCTAGCATTTAACCAATCAAAGGACACGTATTAGGAGCAGGTTATATAGAGCCGGGTTCTATCTAGCATTTAACCAATCAAAGGACAGGTATTAGGAGCAGGTTATATAGAGCCGGGTTCTATCTAGCATTTAACCAATCAAAGGACATGTATTAGGAGCAGGTTATATAGAGCCGGGTTCTATCTAGCATTTAACCAATCAAAGGAATTGTATTTTGAAACTGGATCCGAGTGCTTGTATGTTTATTTAACAGTGACCAGAACTGTGTCTTTGCCATGTATACTGTCCTCCGTGTGCACTTTCAACTCGTGCACTGTCCTCCACATGCACTTTCAACTCGTGCACTGTCCTCCACGTGCACTTTCAACTCGTGGACTGTCCTCCACATAACTGTTGGCTTATCCAGAGATGCTCCTCTAAGTCATAGTCTGGAGGCACAATGATTGTGTTCACTTTATAATGTGTTTTACAGAGGAGCTGTTTCCATCACACCTGGTTTTATATAGTGTTACTTTTACTCTGAAAAACATTTCGACTGGATAAATGGTTCTAGCTGATTGGTGGCTGGAGATTAGAAGGGGAGGGGTAGAGCAGGAGAGGGTAGGATGAACGAAAGAGTAAGATAGATGAGAGGGGATATGGGCAGGGGCGGAGCCAGAGATGTTTGATTGGGGGAGCTATGGGGGGGGGGCTCTATTGTTTATAGCAGGTGTTAAAGAAGTTTAGCACAGCGAACTATAGAACAATTACAAAGTGTTTTGGGGGGGGGGCTATAGACCGCTCCTCCCGCCGCCCCTGGATATGGTTGAGGGTGAGGGTGAGAGGGGAGGAGGTTGTTTGAGGGGAGGAGAGATGGGATGGATGGTTGCTAGGAGACCAGCACACCAGTCTGTATTAGATGGTACTGATGCTGTAGTGTACTGGGTTGGATGGTTGCTAGGAGACCAGCACACCAGTAGATGTTAGTCCAGGTGAGTTAGTGAATATATTAGATGTTAGTCCAGGTGAGTTAGCGGATATATTAGATGTAGTCCAGGTGAGTTAGTGGATATATTAGACTTTAGTCCAGGTGAGTTAGTGGATATATTGGATGTTAGTCCAGGTGAGTTAGTGGATATATTAGACGTTAGTCCAGGTGAGTTAGTGGATATAGTAGATGTTAGTCCAGGTAAGTTAGTGGATATATTACATGTAGTCCAGGTGAGTTAGTGGATATATTAGACGTAGTCCAGGTGAGTTATTGGATATATTAGATGTAGTCCAGGTGAGTTAGTGGATATATTAGACGTAGTCCAGGTGAGTTAGTGGATATATTGTTTGAGGGGAGGAGAGAAGATAAATGAGAGAGGAAAGTAGGTAGAAAGAAGGGATGAGATCAGAGGGGGAGAGAAAGATGGGTGGAGGGAAAGATCTACTGTTAAGAGATAGAGAGAAGAGGAAAGAACGGAGGTGAAGATAGAGGAAGAAACAGAGGTGAAGATAGAGAGGAAAAAACAGAGGTGAAGATAGAGAGGAAGAAACAGAGGTGAAGATGGAGAGGAAGGAACAGAGGTGAAGATAGAGAGAAAGAAACAGAGGTGAAGATAGAGAGGAAAGAACAGAGGTGAAGATGGAGAGGAAGGAACGGAGGTGAAGATAGAGAGGAAAAAACAGAGGTGAAGATAGAGAGGAAGAAACAGAGTTTCTGTTGATATGACTCATGTCTCTGTGTCACTTGTTTTTTTCTTTCTGTCTCTCTCTCTTTCCCCCTCATCGTGCTCTTCTGTCTCTCTCTCTCTCTCTCTCCTCTCTCTCTCTCTCCCACATCGTCCTCTTCTGTCTCTCTCTCTCTCTCTCTCTATCTCTCTCTCCCTCTCTCTCTCTCTCTCTCTCTCTCTCTCTCTCCCACATCGTCCTCTCTCTCTCTCTCTCTCTCTCTCTGCGTTGTCATCTTCTCTCTTTCTATTTATGAGGGTGTCATTTTCCCCCACCCCGTACCCACCACGTCCCCGCCCCGTACCCACCACGTCCCCACCCCGTACCCACCACGTCCCCACCCCGTACCCACCACTTCCCCACCCCGTACCCACCACTTCCCCACCCCGTACCCACCACGTCCCCACCCCGTACCCACCACGTCCCCACCCCGTACCCACCACGTGCCCACCCCGTACCCACCACGTCCCCACCCCGTACCCA
Organism: Dallia pectoralis; assembly: GCA_029465975.1. Lineage (NCBI taxonomy): Eukaryota > Metazoa > Chordata > Actinopteri > Esociformes > Umbridae > Dallia > Dallia pectoralis. The sequence goes on along the minus strand of CM055739.1, from coordinate 3,099,766 downwards.
CCACGTCCCCACCACGTGCCCACCACGTCCCCACCACGTCCCCACCCCGTACCCACCACGTACCCACCACGTCCCCACCCCGTACCCACCACGTCCCCACCACGTACCCACCACGTACCCACCACGCCCCCCCGATGTCACTAACTAATAACGTCTACTTTACGTTATATAATCCACAATCGTATTCCTCCGCCGCTCGTCCTCCAGTAGCTGCTCTACTGACGATGTGTCCAATAGATGCGAACAGCTTTGTTGTCGGCTTCTGAGTCGACCTTCGAATTTAGGCAGCCCGAGAGAAAAAATAAACCACTTTCTGTCTTTCTCTCTGTTGCCTAACAGTACATTAAAATACCAAACGAGACATTTTATGTAATAAAATGTTTTCACGTTCCACCGCGCGCCACTTGATTTAGGTCTACGGCTTATTTATCACGGTTGAATCATCCAGTCTAGTGTGAAACCCTGTTCCCAGTTCAGTGTCTTTCGTCAGGGGCCCTTAGAGAATAATACGTTACTCAGGGAACAGGATGCCAGAGCCAGTTGGGAAGTCACTGCTGTCATTCTTTTGGAATCAGGAGACAATATACAAAGACACAACATTGGGAATATAAGATCTAGGTCCTTGTCTCTCTCTCCCCATCTCTCTTTCCTTATCTTTCTGTCTTTCCATCTCTCCCTCTCTCCTTGCCAATCTCTCTCTCTCTCTCTCTCTCTCTCTCTCTCTCTCTCTCTCACCAAACCCATGGATTCAGATTTATTTAAATGTACATTTGATAAAGAACAAGCAACATTTGAACAACTCTGTGCTTTCCAGTTTGCCATGATGTTGCAGAGACCAGGGTTGGAAACCTGTTCACATATTAGCATCTTCTGGAGGTGGTTTGGGCGCCTGGGATTTAAGTGAAGGTAGAAGGTCATGGACTATGTTTCTTCTTGCCTTAACTTCCTGTTTGAGCAAGCAGTATGATGAGGATGAGAACATCATCAGATGTGTTTTAGAGGACTCGTTTCTCGACATCAACTGTCCCGGGTTGGTCCGGAGTTGGTGCGATGAAGCAAGCATTGTGTGTGACAAAAGTGGGGAGAAAAACATTTATCGGCACATATAAATAATGGAGTTGACTAAATAAAATATACAGACACATTCGAAAATGTCAACGTAAATAAGGTGAAACCCTTTATTCATCTAACATCTTAAAGGTTCGTTAGGTTCAATTGACAGGGATACTTATAGAGACACATCTGCTTTATTGCTGTCATTTAACCATATTATCTGACCTCTCTCATCCTCCATCTCTCTTTCTCCTCCTGCTCTCTCTATCCCTCCTTTCATCTCTCCCTCCCTTCCTCTAATCCTATCTCTCACCCCATCTCCTCACGCTCTCTATCTCTCTCACTTTTCAGTCTTTCTCTCATCCTATCTCTTTACTCTCACTCCTGCCCCCCTCTGTTATTCTCCTCCTTCGTCGTCTTCTCTGTCTCGCCCGTCCTCAGACAGGAAATTGTTGTTGGAGAGCAAACAGCAGTGGCTATTCTTCTCTAGTGTCTTCAGAACACAGGAATAGCAGCACTTAGAAACCTTTTTGTCAATTTGTCAAATGCCAATTTATTTAATTTCATAATGAACCATATTAAAGTGTGTCTACAAAAAAACTTGAACATTGAGTGATTCATTTCCTGTAATTGTGCCAAAACACTTTTAAAAAGGTGTTTTTAACTTGGAATACATAAATGCCAAAAGGATGAAAAGCAAATGCTTAACCCTAATTAAATAATTGATTGACTGAAATTGAAAAAAATTATAATAAAGTTGCTAACAGCAGCACATACAGCACATAGAGCACACACAGCACATACACATATACAGCACATACACACATACAGTACATACACACATACATACATACACACATACACACATACAGCACATACACACATACACACATACAGTACATACACAAATACAGCACATACACACAAATAACACATATTTAAAGTATATTTTAAAAATGAGCAAGCTAACTCTGTATTTCTGTATTTCTTAACTCTGGATTTATTTTTGATATCTATGAACTCAAGTGAATACGCATATTTTCCCAAAATCGAATGTTACATTTACACCTTTACATATTTAATTATTGATGAATGTAGGAATTTTTCGGACAGCCACATTTCATTCAAATGTCTCGACTCCACTGTTGAACTCAGACCTCAAGTGTGATTACAACTGTTAGACAACAATGTCTAGCTTGAAAGATTCCATCTTTAGTTTTTTGTCAACCGATTAGGTTAGCTGACACCTTTCCATGCCAACGAGCTGGGATAATCAAAACAACTGAAGTGAACTGGCAGTATGGTGGCATCCATATTACCAGAACGTTCATCAATCAGCAAGCACAAGGAGTGGTTGAGTGCATGTTGGTGTAGTTTAGTGATAGAGTGCACGTTGGTGTAGCTCAGTGGTAGAGTGCATGTTGGTGTAGCTCAGTGGTAGAGTGCATGTTGGTGTATTTTAGTGGTAGAGTGCATGTTGGTGTAGCTCAGTGGTAGAGTGCATGTTGGTGTAGCTCAGTGGCAGAGTGCATGTTGGTGTAGCTCAGTGGTAGAGTGCATGTTGGTGTAGCTCAGTGGTAGAATGCATGTTGGTGTAGCTCAGTGGTAGAGTGCATGTTGGTGTAGCTCAGTGGTAGAGTGCATGTTGGTGTAGCTCAGTGGTAGAGTGCATGTTGGTGTAGTTCAGTGATAGAGTGCACGTTGGTGTAGCTCAGTGGTAGAGTGCATGTTGGTGTAGCTCAGTGGTAGAGTGCATGTTGGTGTATTTTAGTGGTAGAGTGCATGTTGGTGTAGCTCAGTGGTAGAGTGCATGTTGGTGTAGCTCAGTGGCAGAGTGCATGTTGGTGTAGCTCAGTGGTAGAGTACATGCTCTGTATGTATGATGTCCTGGGTTCAATCCCCAGCTTCTCCCCAGGTTGCTGTTGAAAATGAGAATTTGTTCTCAATCGACCTACCTCGTTAAATAAAGGTGAAATGAAAAAAAATCTCCCAAATGCCACAAACGCAGAGATATCAATAGCAGACTATTGACGGTATGCAGCCTTCTGGATATCTTTGCTTTATCTCAGTCATTCTTTTAAACCCCTTTTCTCCTGTGTCTTCAATATGTTGTCAGTGTGAGGGCGTGGTCTTCCTGTCCATGTGACTTTAATATTTTGTCTGTGTGAGGGCGTGGTCTTCCTGTCCAAGTGACTTTAATATTTTGTCATTGTGAGGGTGTGGTCTTCCTGTCCATGTGACTTTAATATTTTGTCAGTCTGAGGGCGTGGTCTTCATCTCCACGTGACTTTAGGTTGATCTGCATTAGTGTAATGAGATAGGTCCTGTAAGAGATCTCTCCTAATATCTTTCTATAATTAAGGTAATGAGTTAATTGTTGTAGCTTCCCTGGGACTGTTGCTGTGTTTTTACAGAGAGCTAATGACCGTTTATTACATAACACACTAACTATACACACACACACACACCCACACAGACACACACGCACGCACGCACGCACGCACACACACACACACACACACACACACACACACACACACACACACACACACACACACACACACACACACACACACACACACACACACACACACACACACACACACACACACACACACACACACACACACACACACACACACACACAATTTGGTTTAACTATCATTGTGAGCACACTTACATTTTCTCCCTAAACTTCACATCACTAGTTTAACCTTTATGGCTAAACATAACCAAACCTAAACTCCGAGACATAAAGCCTAATTTTCCCTCACAGTGTCCGTGTTAGGAACACAATCTAACCCAAATTAGTTTTAAATGTATTTGTGGTAAACCAGAAATCAATGTTCCTCGACCTAACCATACAATTAACACAGAAATGCTACCCAGCATTCCAATGCTAACACAAATCCCAGATTAACTGTTTACACTAACCCCTCAGACATTTGTGGGGACTGGCTATAGACCATCTGGACTCTACATGCAGCTTAAATCTAACCTGCCTACAGCTTGAAACACAATTCTGGGCCCAGAAGTTTGCTCATAAACCAAATCCCAAATCTAAATTCTTCCAAGTCTCAGGTCTCATTTTGTCTCTCGGCAAATGTTCACTCGATCTCTTTTGACTGCATCTATTTCATATCCTGAAGGCACCAGCTGCTCTATTTGACTAGTACCTACACCTCCCACTGGGCACTGGTCAAGAGAGGTTTATGAACTCACCTGTGGAAGAGGGAGAGGAGAAAGGAGATGATGATGCAGCTATGCTGCCCTTAATACTGGAAAAGGAGGAGGTAAGCCAGGAGGGTGGTGAGGTGAAAGACAGCCAGGAGGGTGGGGAGGAGAAAGACAGCCAGGAGGGTGGTGAGGTGAAAGACAGCCAGGAGGGTGGGGAGGAGAAAGACAGCCAGGAGGGTGGGGAGGTGAAAGACAGCCAGGAGGGTGGGGAGGAGAAAGACAGCCAGGAGGGTGGGGAGGTGAAAGACAGCCAGGAGAGTAGGGAGGTGAAAGACAGCCAGGAGGGTGGGGAGGTGAAAGACAGCCAGGAGGGTAGGGAGGTGAAAGACAGCCAGGAGGGTGGGGAGGTGAAAGACAGCCAGGAGGGTGGGGAGGTGAAAGACAGCCAGGAGGGTGGGGAGGTGAAAGACAGCCAGGAAGATCATAAACAGCAACAACAAAGCTACTCCTGGAGAGCGGTTTGTGTTTGTGATAGCTCCCTCGGGTCCTCCACTTCTGTTTCATTTGATAAAAACTCCTACAGGACCCTGAACATTTGTCCTCTGTTTTTTCCCTGTGTCTCTCCTGTTACAATATACAGTATATATAAATATACTCCCGATATTACAGCACTGCAGATGAACAAAAAAGTACTGTATACCTCCTCATATGATGACAGGCCAAACCCACAGTAATAATTGCTCAATGAATGTGGCACAACTGAACTTGTTAATATTTATTATAAAAATCTATTTTCTCCAACCTACGAGATAAGAAAAGCAGACACTGCTGTGCTATAATTTGCCCAAGATATTTCTCTTTGTTGCATCAACAGTTGTTCCTCACTCACCGTAGACGGAATTATCAGGAGACTTTAGATGGCAGCTACTACATCAGCAACCATATTCTACACCTGCCTGCTTGCCGCCCGGCTTTCTGTCCTTCTTTCATTTCTTTTCTCCGTCTTTCCTTCCATCCAGCTGCACGCCCACACGCCACTGCAATGTTGGTTCCAGGAAGAATCAGAAACAGAATGCACTCTGGTAGCTGGATGAGAACACACAGTACTGACTACAGTACAATGGCCCAGGGACTGGAGAACGGCCGGAGGCATGGAACTGCTGGGGACGCGGAGAAAAGGCAAGGCAGCGCCGGGTTATTTATTTTCTGACCCTTTTCATTACTTCTGCTGTGAAGATATTACAACATTACAGCCCCTGTCTCTCACACACGCATAAGTACACAGGAACACACACACAGGAACACACACAGGAACACGCACACAGGAACACGCACAGGAACACACACAAGAACACACACAAGAACACATACAGGAACACGCACACAGGAACGAACACACACACACACACACACACAGGAACAGATGTGTATTGCTATCCATGTGGGGACCACAAAACAAAAGTTCCCTAACACTCTTAGGCGACACCCCATTTGATCAGGCGACACCCCATTTGATCAGGCGACACCCCATTTGACCAGGCGACACCCCATTTGACCAGGCGACACCCCATTTGACCAGGCGACACCCCATTTGATCAGGCGACACCCCATTTGACCAGGCGACACCCCATTTGATCAGGCGACACCCCATTTGACCAGGCGACACCCCATTTGACCAGGCGACACCCCATTTGACCAGGCGACACCGCATTTGACCCGGCGACACCCCATTTGACCAGGCGACACCCCATTTGACCAGGCGACACCCCATTTGACCAGGCGACACCGCATTTGACCCGGCGACACCCCATTTGACCAGACGACACCCCATTTGACCAGGTGACACCCCATTTGACCAGGCGACACCCCATTTGACCAGGCGACACCCCACAACTCCTCCCTCACATAGAGTGGGTGGTTTGAACAGCGAACTAGAGAACCACGTTCCCGACAGTAATTCTACTTCTCCTTCAGACCAGTTTGTGGTAGATATAGTTCCATGCAGTTTGTGGTAGATATAGTTCCATGCAGTTTGTGGTAGATATAGTTCCATGCAGTTTGTGGTAGATATAGTTCCATGCAGTTTGTGGTAGATATAGTTCCATGCAGTTTGTGGTAGATATAGTTCCATGCAGTTTGTGGTAGATATAGTTCCATGCAGTTTGTGGTAGATATAGTTCCATGCAGTTTGTGGTAGATATAGTTCCATGCAGTTTGTGGTAGATATAGTTCCATGCAGTTTGTGGTAGATATAGTTCCATGCAGTTTGTGGTAGATATAGTTCCATGCAGTTTGTGGTAGATATAGTTCCATGCATTTCCTTAACGCCCGTTACCTCACATTCCACACGGATGGACAGGAAAAGGCAGAGCAGCAGAGACACGAGAAATAGATCGACGGGACAAACGAAAAACAAATGCAGAGGTACAAATAGACACATTTTTGTTGTACCCCACACCATGAACCAATTCTCTTTTCACCTTTCATAACCGTCGAGATGAACCCAACGCCACATAGATCAGACTGCGCTCGAAGAGACTAAGACGTGCGCCTCGTAACTTCCCTGAGAAAAGTCATCAGATACGACGGCGTAAGCCTCAACGATAACCTTCAGCAGCCAGAGGCGCTGAGTAAATGTCACAGCATGCTATCTTCTGTTTGCTCAGAGGAACCAACGCTGCGGTTTCTTCTGTCTCAACCAAATGGGAAGGGAGTCATGTTTAAATTCACACACAGAGCCGGTTTATTTCTCCGGGTTAAATTGAACCAGTGAGTTCCACCGAGACATGACAAACCAGGGATACGTTCCATATTTTCCTAATGGAGTGTGTTTGTGTCTTGTGTGTGTGTGTGTGTGTGTTTGTGTGGTCAGCTGTAGTTGTGTGTGAAGTGTATAATCCAGTTGTGAACATTCAAAAACATAAGGTTTCAAAATTGATCTTTTTACAAGGATCCTTTAGGTGGGTTCTTTCTGAAGGATCCTTTAGGTGGGTTCTTTCTGAAGGATCCTTTAGGTGGGTTCTTTCAGAAGGATCCATTAGGTGGGGGTCTTTTTAAGGAACCTTTAGGTGGGGGACCCTTTATAGGAACATTTAGGTGGGGGTCCCTTTATAGGAACCTTTAGGTGGGGGTCCCTTTATAGGAACATTTAGGTGGGGGTCCCTTTATAGGAACCTTTAGGTGGGGGTCCCTTTATAGGAACCTTTAGGTGGGGGTCCCATTATATTAACCTTTAGGTGGGGGTCCCTTTATAGTAACCTTTAGGTGGGGGTCCCTTTATAGTAACCTTTAGGTGGGGGTCCCTTTATAGTAACCTTTAGGTGGGGGTCCTTTATAGTAACCTTTAGGTGGGGTCCCTTTATAGGAACCTTTAGGTGGGGGTCCCTTTATAGTAACCTTTAGGTGGGGGTCCCTTTATAGGAACCTTTAGGTGGGGGTCCCTTTATAGGAACCTTTAGGTGGGGGTCCCTTTATAGTAACCTTTAGGTGGGGGTCCCTTTATAGGAACCTTTAGGTGGGGGTCCGTTTATAGGAACCTTTAGGTGGGGGTCTTTTTAAGGAACCTTTAGGTGGGGGTCCCTTTATAGGAACCTTTAGGTGGGGGTCCCTTTATAGGAACCTTTAGGTGGGGGTCCCTTTATAGGAACCTTTAGGTGGGGGTCCCTTTATAGGAACCTTTAGGTGGGGGTCCCTTTATAGGAACCTTTAGGTGGGGGTCTTTTTAAAGGAAGGGTGGGGGTCTTTTTAAAGGATCATTGTGAACCCCTCAGCACCACTCAGACATCTAACATCAAGCAGTATTCCTTCCAGGAGTCGTACTGCAACTCTGACAGTGTGTCTGTGACCAGTAGATTCTCTTAAATGTACTGTAGTTTTCACCTGAGCACATCCTGTCACCACTCACGCCATTGTTCCAGCGTGACTGGTTCTGAGTCTGATACATTACAGCCCTGGGCTTCACTGAGAACTAGGGTGCCACACAAATGGGAATCTACTCCAAGGGCACCAGACAAACGAGTGCACTATATAGGCTACAGGTTGGCATTTGGGAGCCCGTCCTCCGGTGAAGCAGAGTGGCCATTAGAAGGTTGATATGTGATACAGACTGACTGGAGTTTAAATGTCATAATGCCTGTTTGTCTGATCTCAGAAGTCCACTCAGAGACAAGCTGGGCTCTGTAGCACCAGAGGCCAATGTCATGCTGACACAAAGTTAAAATGAAATATTTCAGGTGCCCGCGACATTTTTGGTCATTGGCGTGTTTTACGACGGTCTACCAAACGCATGCACTAATTTCTTATTTAAAAATGTAATTCGTGTTCTGAGCAGTTTTGACCTGAGCAGTTTTGTTGTCGAGCAGTTTTGTCCTGAACAGTTTTGTTGTTGACCGCCTGGTTAAAATTGTCTCAAACAGTAACGATTCGAGGGCGATTCGTTTGTATTCATGGATTGTATCGGCAGGTAAAGTCCACCCGACACTGTAGAAATCAAATCTTTGCCACATTGGAACAGCTGCTAATAATTCTGTCCTCGTTCTCGGCTTCAATTATAATGAAAATTCTTCGCCCTGTGTTCCAACACTCCGGATTTGAAATTACACAATGACTACGGGGCTAAAGTGCAGACTGCAAGCTTTAATACTAAGGTATCTTTATCCGTACTGGATTAACCTTTTAGAAATCACAGCACGTGTTCCACTGTAGTCTAGGAAAGGTATTTGGACGGATTAGCATTACATACGTTACATAGAGTCGAGTAAAGTCGGATTTGTTGCTTGGTTGCACATCTTTTGCGTGCTCTGACTAAGAGATGCTAGTGACCCATAAACATCCACAGACTCTTCCTGTTGCCGTTCTGACAGAACTGTTCAGCAGCCATCTTTAGTTCCCGTTATCATGACTCAGCATATTGTCCTGGTCTGAGGCGTTTTGTCGTATTGGAGCGAACATGACCACCCAGTTCCTCACTTTTCCACACCTTACTCCTTCCTTCACAATGGCACATGATAGCGGTCGTCTTTTACTCTCCGACACGTCTGCGTCGCTCTGCTGAAATGTACAGCTATATCAAACGTTCTTACACATTCTTTATCAGTCTTCTTAATCTGACTGACGTGTAAGTAAGTAGGGCAACTGTGTGGGTCCAACCTCTATAAACCACCAGAGGTTTTTAGTCAGATTTTTTAAGTTACCAATTTTGCTTTTTTAAACCTTTTGTTTAACGTAAAATTCCACAAGCCCTCCAATGCAACTAACTACTGGCACATTTGTTATAAAAATAAATACCAACAGGAAGTCACAAGCACAAATCATTATTTATAACGAAATATCATGATATTTTGCATTCAACTTCCAGGTTAAAACCTCCACGGCCATCTCATGACTTGCTCATGGCTTCACACGTTCTCAAAGTTTAATTGCCTGTTCTGTTTTCTCTTTCTTTGCCGGTTAAGGCCGGGGAGCTTCCACGGAGCTGTTTGGCATTCGTCAGTGCTAGCCGCTTAAGCCCACGTCTCAGTAGTGTTAATAGCGTAAACTAATAGCGTTCACATCAATTACTCACGTCCCACCGGACCACTCACACAGCCAAGTGGATTTACAATGTCTCTATCCCCCTGGTGGTCCGATCTCTGTTCACTCAGCTCACATATCTCCACTATCTTTCACGCTTCTCCGTCGTCCCACTGCCCTCTCTCTCCCATCTCTCTTTCCTTTTGTCGTCAGTCAGTTATTAAGAACCACTTGTGCGTTTGTGTGTTTGTATAAAAAAAGGCACAATACTGTGACTTGCAAAATAATTAATTTTCGTAACCAATTGCCATGAGAAAAGGACAACTGGTGGAGCACAAACTAACAGCGGATAATCAATATTTATCTGTGGATGACTTTTCCCATGACATTCATTCTTTCGATACAGCAGTTGCAAATTTGTCACAACACTAAATAGCTATTAATGTAACAAATGATTCCTCCTGATCCTTTTCAATCTTTTTTACGTCTCGTATTTCACTGTTTCTCTGTTATTATTTTATTGCGTTTTTCTACAGTTCCACTGGCTTTGGCAAAATAAACACTTTTCTACAAGCCTATAAAGCTACTTTGAATGTAATGTATAAATGTATAGAGCTGAGCTGAGCCTGAAGCGTAGCCCAACCCTGGAGACGGCTAAATATACAGTATTTATTCCCGGATACAGATCACAGGGAATTAAAGAAAAGTTTGCAATTGGTTAGAAAAAACATATAGTACCTCAAGCATTACAATTACTGGGGCTTTAAAAAATACGCTAAATTGGACACTTAAACGTGTGAGTGAATAAACGGAGAGAAAACACTTGTACAATATTAAAAACACATTGCAATTTGTTTTTGCTGTTCAATTTTAAACACACAACATTTTATTCATCTTTTAATTGTATTTTTGCAGCAGAAGATTTTCAGGGTTTACTCAATGGGAAAATCCCTCCAGTAATGTCCAAGATGTATGGTTCTGTAAGAATAATGTGTTATTTATGTCTAACTTATTTAGAATGTCTTTACTTATA
>CM055739.1:3066492-3086492 GCA_029465975.1 Dallia pectoralis | reverse complement strand
ATGAAAGCACTTATGCACAGGACAGAGTTCAGCAGGCGCCATTTCATTTTCCCACATTCAGAAACTCACCATTACTTATTTGTCACAGCCGCTGTTTGGAAGGTGAAGGTTTTGCGTTTTTGAATATAAAACAGCTGTGTGAATGAGCTGCGTTCGTTGTTCCAACTGCCACCTCGTTCCTTACAGAGCGATTATTACGTTTGATTGATTCCCTAGTGAACACAGATGGATCAATGGAGGGGAGATATGCCTTTTCCAGGAAGTAATCTGCAAGAGAGGTATGGAGATCTTCACCATGGTCCCTTCCATCTAATAGCACATCTGAACGACTCATGAACAGGTTACCCTGAAAGCCTGTGACCTCTGTGACCTCTGACATCTCTGTGACCTCTGATTACATGGGTTCAGGTGTTTGTCTGGGGGCTGAACTCATCCAGGCTCCCCCTGGTGGTCAGGAGACTAGATGGTGATCTTGGCAACGCTCCCTGGGCAGACCTTCACAGTGTTCCCTGGGCAAACCTTCACAGTGTTCCCTGGGCAGACCTTGACAGCACTCCCTGGGCAGACCTTGACAGCACTCCCTGGACAGACCTTCACAGTGTTCCCTGGCCAGACCTTCACAGTGTTCGCTGGACAGACCTTCACAGCGTGTGTCTCCGTTGTTTGTGAGTTGTTTCTGTTATTAGACCTTCTTTGTTGTAGCAATTTTCCTCTTCGGTCCTTCGTCAGTATTATGGAATATTTTTCTGGTCTTTTTAACCTTTTCATCACCCATAAGTCCACAGGAAAGGTGCTAGCCTGCTCCATTGGGGAGCGGATTTCTTTGAGTAGCTCCAAAATGCCTCAGCAAGCTGCTTCCATCATAAAACCGAGTGTCCATTATCACATTAGTATCTGTTAGTATCTGTTATCTAATTAGTATGTTCTGCACTGTATTATTTACTAGCTGAAATGTGACAACATCTGAAATATGGAGCAATGGTAGATTCTTCAAACGGACTTCCTAGTTAAGCTCACCAAGTCATCATGCTAACTTGCTATTAAGAAGACTGTATTTATTGGAATTTTTAGACCTCGATATATTGTGAAAGACATCTTTAAACAATTGCCTAAAAGTAGGCTAATTTTGTGGCAGGGAAGTAAGAGATACAAATATTGTTTTACCGCCTGTCTCTCTCTCTCCTGAGTAGAACATATTAATTTACTGCCTGTCTCTCTCTCTCTCTTGACTCGAACATATTGTTTTACCGCCTGTCTCTTTCTCTCCTGAATAGAACATATTTTTACCGCCTGTCTCTTTCTCTCCTGAATAGAACATATTGTTTTACCACCTGTCTCTCCCTCCTGAGTAGAACATATTTTTACCACCTGTCTCTCCCTCCTGAGTAGAACATATTTTTACCACCTGTCTTTCCCTCCTGAGTAGAACATATTTTTACCACCTGTTCCTTCCTCCTGAGTAGAACATATTTTTACCACCTGTTCCTTCCTCCTGAGTAGAACATATTTTTACCACCTGTCTCTCCCTCCTGAGTAGAACATATTTTTACCACCTGTTCCTTCCTCCTGAGTAGAACATATTTTTACCACCTGTTCCTTCCTCCTGAGTAGAACATATTAATTTACCGCCTGTCTCTCTCTCTCTCCTGAGTAGAACATATTGTTTTACCGCCTGTCTCTTTCTCTCCTGAATAGAACATATTGTTTTACCGCCTGTCTCTTTCTCTCCTGAATAGAACATATTGTTTTACCACCTGTCTCTTTCTCTCCTGAATAGAACATATTGTTTTACCACCTGTTCCTCTCCCTCCTGAGTAGAACATATTTTTACCACCTGTTCCTTCCTCCTGAGTAGAACATATTGTTTTACCGCCTGTCTCTCCCTCCTGAGTAGAACATATTGTTTTACCGCCTGTCTCTCCCTCCTGAGTAGAACATATTGTTTTACCACCTGTCTCTCCCTCCTGAGTAGAACATATTGTTTTACCGCCTGTCTCTCTCCTCCTGAGTAGAACATATTGTTTTACCACCTGTCTCTCCCTCCTGAGTAGAACATATTGTTTTACCACCTGTCTCTCCCTCCTGAGTAGAACATATTTTTTTACCACCTGTTCCTTCTCTCCTGAGTAGAACATATTGTTTTACCACCTGTCTCTCTCCCTCCTGAGTAGAACATATTTTTACCACCTGTTCCTTCCTCCTGAGTAGAACATATTGTTTTACCACCTGTCTCTCCCTCCTGACCCGCCTGTCTCTCCCTCCTGAGTAGAACATATTGTTTTACCACCTGTCTCTCTCCCTCCTGAGTAGAACATATTGTTTTACCACCTGTCTCTCTCCCTCCTGACATATTTTTACCACCTGTTCCTTCCTCCTGAGTAGAACATATTGTTTTACCACCTGTCTCTCCCTCCTGAGTAGAACATATTGTTTTACCACCTGTCTCTCTCCCTCCTGAGTAGAACATATTTTTACCACCTGTCTCTCCCTCCTGAGTAGAACATATTTTTACCACCTGTCTCTCTCCCTCCTGAGTAGAACATATTTTTACCACCTGTTCCTTCCTCCTGAGTAGAACATATTGTTTGACCGCCTGTTTCTCTCTCCTGAGTAGAACATATTGTTTGACCGCCTGTTTCTCTCTCCTGTGTAGACCATATTGTTTTTCCGCCTGTTGCTCTCTCTCCTGAAGAACATATTGTTTTACCGCCTGTCGCTCTCTCCTGAGTAGAACATACTGTTTTCTAATTTCAGACTAAACTAGAAACCACTAGACAATAGGTTGGATGAAGGAACAGTTAACCAAGCAACCATCGCCCCGGGAATGCAGGAGACCTGTCATTTGTATCTATTTGTCCTCTTCCATCCATCCATACCTCCCTCTCTTCTCATCCCTCCCTCCCTCGTCCCTCTCTCGCTCTAGTCTCCATCACTCTCTGGCCTCCACCGCAGTAGAAGGGCAGAGTTCCCCCTAAGAGGCTGTTGATATGAGTCTTATTGAAACAAATGAGATCTCTTGTATTTCAGTGTGTTTGACTAGAGGCGATCTGTCTCCTCTTACGATTGTTGAAGCCGGCATCAACGGATGTTTGTTTCTGGTGAAAAACGGAATAAATGATTGATCTGATAACAGTGCGTTTGATATCTCGCTATAAAACAGTTTAAGTTGCCAGTCTTGCAGAATGTGAACAGTTGAAGTGATTTGAGTAGAAAATACCACCAACACATTTCCATAACAGCATTTCCTGCAGATTAATTATCTCAGGCATAAACTGGTCAGAACGCTGACATAAACGGATGTTTGTTTATAGTTGTATTCCACATTATATTGAGGTAGAAAAAAACAAAGACTAATGAGCATTTAAGACTACATTATTTACATTTAAACATTATTGGGTCACGCCGACCACATAAAACCATCTGTAGGAGACGAACAATGGAACGAGAGCTGCTGTGGCATTTACATCATTTATTGATGCCAACTAAATATTAAAGGACAGCTAAAGCTCCTCTAGAGGTAACTACCTGATTCGCCCCTTGCAACCGTCCTGCCCTCTAGGGATTGGCCACCACTTTCAAGATCCTCCCCACCACGTGTCAGCCTTCCCCTCATTGGTTGCTAATCACATCACTCATCTTCTTTACCTTTATCCCCAACTAGAGTTGACCTCTCCCTCTCCAAGCCAACCCAGTTGGGTCAACCAGAGATGTTCTTGATATCTCCGTATCGTAGAAGGTTAGAGCTTCGTGACAACGTTCTCCGTGTGTTATGTACGTTTGTTTGATCGTTTTTCTTACTGAGGGAATGTGTTTTGCTATGTGTTGTTGGATTTAATTCTGACTATTTCTGTCTATCCATATCTCAGTTAGGTTGTCGTTCTGTAAACAGCATCATATATATCTAATCCGTCTCTAAGTAAATAAACTGATTCACCTCTACCCTGCTTGCAGTTTCTTCCCTACAGAAACACAGTTTTTTTCTATTCCACACACACCAGCACAAAATTATTTTTCGCTATTTTTAACTAGCATTAAAATCTGTCACAGGTTGGATAGAGACATTGCTTGTGGCTCTTCTGTACATATCTTTTGTCTTTCAGCGTTAGTGATGGAGACGTGAACATCTTTCTTCCACCTTCACTTTCCTTCTCTTTCTTCCACCTTCACTTTCCCTCTCTTTCTTCCTGCTTCACTTTCCCTCTCTTTCTTCCTCCTTCACTTTCCCTCTCTTTCTTCCTCCTTCACTTTCCCTCTCTTTCTTCCACCTTCACTTTCCCTCTCTTTCTTCCTGCTTCACTTTCCATCTCTTTCTTCCTCCTTCACTTTCCCTCTCTTTCTTCCTCCTTCACTTTCCCTCTCTTTCTTCCTCCTTCACTTTCCCTCTCTTTCTTCCTCCTTCACTTTCTCTCTCTTTCTTCCTCCTTCACTTTCCCTCTCTTTCTTCCTCCTTCACTTTCCCTCTCTTTCTTCCTCCTTCACTTTCCCTCTCTTTCTTCCACCTTCACTTTCCTTCTCTTTCTTTAACATTCTTGCTCTTTGACTCCTTTCTCTCCGTCTAATCTCTCTCTTTCCCTTTCTTTGTCTCTTCTTTTAATCTCTTAGTGTTGTATAAGAGCCGAACCTTCTCGTGTTTCTACACTTACTGGAGGGTTCCACAAATGACCGTTTTGTGATGTCATTTTTTAAATCCCGGATCAAAGGGATCTCATTAGTCACACGTTGAGTTTCTCTGTGCTTTGATGGGGAACACTGGCTTCTAGTAAATGCACTGAACTCTAACTGTACGTACATTTATTTATTTTTCTTTATAATATCATGTCAGGGACCAAACATTTATGGGTATTTATTTACGACGGTTGCAATGATTTTGAAGTTTTGTTTAGCTAAAAATGGTTGTTAATGGTTTTCGATTTTCCAGTGTACTTATCACTGCAACAGGGTATGATGTAATAATTATCATCAGTAGGTCTACAGCAAACATCCCGTCCCGTTTACACACAGTAGAAGAGAGGAAAAGACGGGAAGATAAAAGTGGATGAAGGGAGGAACGAGGATAGAGAGAGGAAGGAGGTTGTTGGAGTGTTTGAAGCTCAGGGTTGCTCACGCGTCTGGGAGCCCCTACAGAGATAACACCTAGACATCATCACCTGGCTGGAGGTCTGTTTCAGGGTACAGGGACATGCTTCTGAACAGCCTCCATCCTGTTGTAGAGGTCCTCTAAGAGGCTGTTGCTATGGGCCTGGCTGGAGGTCTGTGATAGGGTACAGGGACATACTTCTGAACAGCCTCCATCCTGTTGTAGAGGTCCTCTAAGAGGCTGTTGCTATGGGCCTGGCTGGATGTCTGTGATAGGGTACAGGGGACATGCTTCTGAACAGCCTCCATCCTGTTGTAGAGGTCCTCTAAGAGGCTGTTGCTATGGGCCTGGCTGGATGTCTGTGATAGGGTACAGGGACATGCTTCTGAACAGCCTCCATCCTGTTGTAGAGGTCCTCTAAGAGGCTGTTGCTATGGGCCTGGCTGGATGTCTGTGATAGGGTACAGGGGACATGCTTCTGAACAGCCTCCATCCTGTTGTAGAGGTCCTCTAAGAGGCTGTTGCTATGGGCCTGGCTGGATGTCTGTGATAGGGTACAGGGACATGCTTCTGAACAGCCTCCATCCTGTTGTAGAGGTCCTCTTAAGAGGCTGTCAGTCTCATTGAAACAAATTAGCCCTCTCTATTTCACTCTCTGGGAAACAGGATCTAACACGTTTGGGAATAATGTCCATCTGGACGGAACACATTTCCAGGTCAATGAGATGTAGGTGGAAGGAAAGAAATGCAATATCTGCCTGACTTTGAAATGACATTTTTTTTTAATCTCACTTCATCAACCACCCATTCATTACCTTTTATGAATTTGAGAAACCTGGAGACTTTGAAACGTGATGTTGTTTACCACTTTCAACAGATGTTTGTGGTGAAAAACCAAATAAGTGATTGATCTGATAACAGAGCGTTTGATATCTCTCTATAAAACTGCTGAAGTTGCCAGTCCTGCAGAATGTGAACAGTTGAAGGGATTTGAGTAGAAAATACCACCAACACATTTCCATAACAGCATTTCCTGTAGATTAATTATCTCAGGCATAAAACTGGTCAAAACATCGCTGACATAAACAAATGTTTGTACAAGTTCATAAATGTTGACAAGCTCTTAGCTCATTCAAATATGGAGGTATCTCACTAGAAGTGTCACTAGGACCAGAAACAGTGTGCACTTTATTAGGTTTCAGATGAAATAAGTTATGAAGGCCTTAACAGGGAGGTGAAAGTCAATGCTGATGAGCTGGTCTCTCTTATCCAATAACCCTGCTGTCTGGTATCAGCTGGTCTCTCTTATCCAATAACCCTGCTGTCTGGTATCAGCTGGTCTCTCTTATCCAATAACCCTGCTGTCTGGTATCAGCTGGTCTCTCTTATCCAATAACCCTGCTGTCTGGTATCAGCTGGTAACTCTTATCCAATAACCCTGCTGTCTGGTATCAGCTGGTCTCTCTTATCCAATAACCCTGCTGTCTGGTATCAGCTGGTCTCTCTTATCCAATAACCCTGCTGTCTGGTATCAGCTGGTAACTCTTATCCAATAACCATGCTGTCTGGTATCAGCTGGTCTCTCTTATCCAATAACCATGCTGTCTGGTATCAGCTGGTCTCTCTTATCCAATAACCCTGCTGTCTGGTATCAGCTGGTCACGCTAATAGCTAGCGGTTGCTAACGCCCAGGAACCAAGACCATATAGTGAAAAATGTGCTAGAACAATATGAGACTCAACATTGTCATTCAGTTTTGAAAACATAAGCAAAATGTACCTTTTATTTGCTCTACATTATGACAGACTGCTTTTCATATATAACAATTCTGTTTGATGAAAAGGCACTATTGAATACAAAAGGCTCCTACCGTGATGTTGATTATACTTGCATGAAAGTCTGTCCCGATTTGAATGGAAACCTGGAAAGTAGCAGGAACATTTCTACTCCATGTGTATTTTAGCTTTCAGCTTTGATGATTGAGATGAAAACCATTTAGTGTGATGTTTCTCCTTCCCCTTCGCTATCTCTCTCTTGCTATCTGTCTTCTCTAGTTCTGTGAGGGCAGAAGCCTTCTAAATTCTCAACAGTTTCTGTTTCCAAGAAGTTCAACAAATGACCATTTGGTGTTCGTCTTTTATAAAAAAGAATCACTGATAAAAGAGAATACAAACGCGATGCAGTGAGCCACTTGGCACTTGAAAGAGAAGAAAAGCACTAGGCTCCAGAATGTGAGCTAACTGTAAACGTTAATCAGTGTGTTTTCCTTTTGTTCGCATTATAACGCCGTGTACTGATCTATTAATGCAGCCAAGTTGTTTCGGATCACTTCTGAATGTCATTTATTTCTGTTCACTGGCTTTCTGGCGAATGCATCTAAGCAATCAAGACATCGTCCTCGTTAGGACTACAGCATCTGGCATTAAGACCTTGGTATCGTCGCTCTTCGAACAGTAAAAACATCCAAGACTCATGAAAATGTAAACTAGTTGCAGGTGTTGCTTTATAAGAAATTTAAGTCATGACACGGGCATGTTGTTGTCTTTTACTTTTAATTTATAACAATTTTTAATTATATTGGATATAAGCCTTATAGAAGACATACAGGCCATTTGTAATGTAAGTCAAAGACCTATGACTGTATTACCTCCTGCGTGGAGAGGTTTCGCCTCTGCCAATTACCTAGACAGTGAGAAAAACACATTTCCCATGCCAATAAAGACCTGTAAATTGAATATAGAGGAGAGAATGAAAGTGGGAAAGAGGCGGTAGAGTGAGAGAAAGAACTGGAACGGAGTGAAAAAACGAGAGAGAGAAAAAACGATAAACAGAGAGAGAGAGAGAGAGAGAGAGAGAGAGAGAGAGCTATGGTGCTAAGAAAACTAGAGGATAGATTGAAGAGAGAAAGAACGGAGTCAATGAAGACAGATCGTGATGTGTGTGTTTGTCATAGGAACCTCTACGTGGCTGTTCTGCAGAGACGCGAGGTCATGAATATTATAATTTGGCTGCTTTGAGACCTGACTGCTGATTGGCTGATACCTGTGGTATACGAGAATGCAAACAGACCATATATCACATGCCCTTGTGTGCTATCACTTAAATCTGAACATGTTTCCCCCGAAGCACATTCCACTCAGCTGTTTTGATTCTGATCACATTGTTTATTCTGTTCTAACTACGTTAGATTCGCTAGTACAAATGTGCTGGAGGTGAACGCATCTCCCGGACGACAACAACACACTGATGAGACCATAGTACCCTCTTGAACGTTGGACAGCGTAACCCATGGCCCCGCTTTTAGGTACTTCTATGTCTGTCATAACTTGTCTATGGACTGAATGAATGAACCCTCAAACTAAAATTGACAGTCAGCACTATAACCCAATAGTTATTAGTCAATAATACTATATCCTGGAACACAGAGCCAAAAAAAGTGTCACTGACAAAAACGGCTTCGTTTACTTGCCTGTGTCTTGAGCTTGTCTTAGTGTAACTTTAGACACATGCCTTGTTTAACGTAATCATTAACTTTAATTTCTTAAATACAACGGCCTTAAACACTCTTCCCATGAAAGTGCTGTTGATGCTTTAGCATGGTTCTATCCAGGTCAAATGTACACGCGATATATCGTCTGGATAAGGAGTCTCCTGCCAAATCTGTTCTCACGAAAATAGGAAGAGATGGAGAAGGAAATGGGAGCCAGGGAGTCTGGGAAAACCGAGAGAGCCATGGACAGGGAAGAAGGGACAGAAATTGAGAAAAGACGGGGAAGGAAAAAGAGAGAAAGAAGAGAAGGAAGGAGGGAGGAGAGGAGGTTGGTAATAAAGGAGAGAGGGAGGAGAAGGAGTTATGGAAGGAAGGAGGAATGGAGGAGAGGAAGTTGGGGAATGAAATAGGAAGGGACGAGGCCTATAGTTTCCTCAGAGAATCACTATGTGTCTGGGTAGATAACAAGAGCAATGTTCCCAATTACACAGCACCAAAAAACACATCTCCCTGACTACCAACAGCTCCACTCCTCCTCCGTGTGAGGTTGGCGTTAAGACATGTGGGGTACAGACACTGCCTGATGGAGGAGACGGTGGAGGGTGGAGAGCTTCGTGTTGGTCCCAGTGGTCTTTCACTGTAACAGGGCTGGCTCTACTTCATCAGTGTAGAAATAATAGTGGAATGGAAATGGATACAGCCCACGTGTGTGTGTGTGTGTGTGTGTGTGTGTGTGATACAGCCCATGTGTGTGTGTGTGTGTGTGTGTGTGTGTGTGAGATACAGCCCATGTGTGTGTGTGTGTGTGTGTGTGTGTGTGTGTGTGTGTGTGAGACTTGAGATTCAGCACTTGAAAACCCCAACTGCAAACTAGATGTAAATTACAGGATAAAACAACACCACAGTGAAAGTATTACAATAAAATATAAAATATTATAAAGACAACTTCTATACGGTACTACCTGTATACCAGTCTAGTTCTATATGGTACTACCTGTATACCAGTCTAGTTCTATATAGTACTACCTGTATACCAGTCTAGTTCTATATGGTACTACCTGTATACCAGTCTAGTTCTATATGGTACTACCTGTATACCAGTCTAGTTCTATATGGTACTACCTGTATACCAGTCTAGTTCTATATGGTACTACCTGTATACCAGTCTAGTTCTATATGGTACTACCTGTATACCAGTCTAGTTCTATATGGTACTACCTGTATACCAGTCTAGTTCTATATGGTACTACCTGTATACCAGTCTAGTTCTATATGGTACTACCTGTATACCAGTCTAGTTCTATATGGTACTACCTGTATACCAGTCTAGTTCTATATGGTACTACCTGTATACCAGTCTAGTTCTATATGGTACTACCTGTATACCAGTCTAGTTTTAAGATTGAGAAAGTTCTAGAAAAAGCGAACAATATCAGGTAAACAGGATATACATTTCCATGGAAACACTAGAGGACAGACAAGGTCATATTTAAAAAGGCACGAAACTCTGCGTTAATATTTTAATTCACAACCTTCATTACTCTTTGAAGATGGTTCACAAGAAAAAGTTAGTCTGCCCTGAATGAGCTTTTATTCAGTTACACCTCAATGGAAATGTTCTGTTGAGTGTATGTATGTGACCATTTGTGTTTAAGTGTGTGTGTGCGTGTGTGTGTGTGTGCGTGTGTGTGTGCGTGTGTGTGTGTGTGCGGGGGTGTGTGCGTGTGCGTGTGAGCCGTTGCAATAGTCCCGTGACGACTCTGTCACATCAGCAGTCCCTCAAAATGACAAGGTTTGTGTGGCTGTGTGTGTGTGTATGTGTGTATGTGTGTATGTGTGTATGTGTGTGTGTGTGTGTGTGTATGTGTGTGTGTGTGTGTGTGTGAGTAAGAGCTGATCAAATGGTCCTCTCTTGGGGATGTCTTTATTAAAACAAGTGTAGAAATATAGAGATAGAGAAATGGCAGACGAGAGAGCCAAGCTGTGAATAGGAAAAGCCCAAGACAGCAGTCAACTGGATCCACTCTTTGTCTTTGGATTGTTTGACACCTTTGAAATCTGCTGTCAAACAATGAAGCTCAACTTGAACCAACGTTAAACAGGAACTGTCAAGTCGAGAAACCGAGAGCTGACTATCTGGCAATTAGAAGAACGCTGATCATTGTAATTAAACCAGGACAATTAGTGGTTGTGTTTCTGAGGTGTCACGACATCTGTCAGCGGAAGAAAAACAAGGTTCAGGTCAACCTTAAAACTTCACACAGTAGTCCTGGATTTTATTTATCTTTAAAGGGGAATAATTATGAATATCTACACTTTGTTTAAATCCATAAATCGCTGTCTCTCCTTCAGGGAGACCAGAGTGAGGCTAGTGAGTGTGGTATCTATACTTTATCTGACTGTTCACTAAAGACTGTTCACTAAAGACTGTTCACTACAGACTGTTGACTAGTGACTTTTCACTACAGAATTGTTCACTACGAATTGTTTACTACAGACTGTTCACTACAGAATTGTTCACTACGGATTGTTTACTACTGACTGTTCACTACGGACTGTTCACTACGGACTGTTCACTACGGACTGTTCACTACGGACTGTTCACTACGGATTGTTTACTACTGACTGTTCACTACGGACTGTTCACTACGGACTGTTCACTACGGATTGTTTACTACTGACTGTTCACTACGGACTGTTCACTACGGATTGTTTACTACTGACTGTTCACTTCGGACTGTTCACTTCAGACTGTTCACTTCAGACTGTTCACTACTGACTGTTCACTTCAGACTGTTCACTTCAGACTGTTCACTACGGACTGTTCACTTCAGACGGTTCACTTCAGACTGTTCACTTCAGACTGTTCACTTCAGACTGTTCACTACAGACTGTTCACTACAGACTGTTCACTTCAGACTGTTCACTTCAGACTGTTCACTTCAGACTGTTCACTACAGACTGTTCACTACAGACTGTTCACTACAGACTGTGCACTACGGATTTGGTTTGGAAAGGGACCTAGGATATATCTGAGCATTCTCCTGGCCTGCATTTTATGTCTTCAGTTGAGTTCTGGATATTGTTTGTCTGTGTATAAGCTGTCTAATGTGAGTTCGGCTCCCTTTTCTTCCACTTTAAACGTGAAAAATAATAGCTCTTAATTGGTTGTTTTGTGTTGGTTTATGCATCAAATGATGTTGTCTTCTAAAACTTGCATGATTAAAGACACTCTCCAAGAGTTATTTAACAACCATCTAAAACACATAATGGTTGTCTGCATATTACTGTGTCATACTGTGCATAATGAAATCGTCTCCAAACAGGAAGTTGTCTCTGCGTCTTTCAGGAACATTTAAACACGTGTAGTTACAGCATCATTACATGTCAAGGGGCATAAAACATCACAGATTAAAGGACGAGAAGATCTCCAATTCCTTTTTCATTTCATTTTCCGCTATCTATTTCAGTGATAGTGAATCCTGGCAGTAATTGCATGTTCAAATCTTATTATGTGATTATTTATTTGATTTGTGCTTTTTTGTGTCCCGTTCCGTCTTTGCCTCAAAAGCATGATAATCTTTTGAGATATAGAGATTATCTTTTTCAACCAGATGAAAAAGCCCCTGAAATGAACAACATCAGAAAGCCCACATATCAGATAAGATGTGATCCCAACCCAACTGATGTTGTCTGATGGATCAGTCCAGAAATACACACTATTTCCTATATATGGCACTAGTTATGATAAGAGCACTATGAGGAGTGGACAAGGCATACAGAGTATATATATATATACTGTATATATACTGTATATATATGGAATATGGCGCGATTTGGGACAAGATCAAAAACGAGAAATATAATCCTGAAGACATTTTTAGGCAGCTGTTCAACTCTTGTTTTGTGTGTGTATCTCCCTGTTGTGCGTGTCTCTTGGATGTGTAAGTGTGTGTGTGTGTGTATGAGTGTGTATGAGTGTGTATGTGTGTGTATGAGTGTGTATGAGTGTGTATGAGTGTGTATGAGTGTGTATGAGTGTGTATGAGTGTGTATGAGTGTGTATGAGTGTGTATGAGTGTGTATGTGTGTGTATGAGTGTGTATGAGTGTGTATGAGTGTGTATGAGTGTGTATGAGTGTGTGAGTGTGTATGAGTGTGTATGAGTGTGTATGAGTGTGTATGAGTGTGTATGAGTGTGTGTGTGTGTATGAGTGTGTATGAGTGTGTGTGTGTGTATGAGTGTGTATGAGTGTGTTTTCCTTCTCTCATACCTCCTACATCCTTTGTTCTTAATATAGTGATTTTAATTTTAAAATCTAATTAGATATACAATTAACAGTCAATTGTGAGTGATTGAGTTTGCCCAGTTGGTGAGATGTCGTTATGTGATGGTGTGTCCCATAGAATAAACAAATACAAATGACAAATGAAAAACAAAATTACATTACATTTATTTTCCTTATCTTAAAGAATGGAAATTTCACACAGTAGTCCAGTGTGTCTGCACACATCTACGCACACACACACACATGCACACACACACACACACACACACACACACACACACACACACACACACACACACACACACACACACACACACACACACACACACACACACACACACACACACACACACACACACACACACACACACACACACACACACACACACACACACACACACACACACACACACACACACACACACACACACACACACACGCACACACACGTTCCCTTTTCAGACTACCCTGACTAGTCTCACCAATGTTTTATTTCTCTCGTATTCTGCTGGAGAAAGGCAGTTTAATGTTCACATATTTACAAAATATTTACTTATTTACTAGTTATTTCTTTACTGGTGATTTATTTATTAAACCAACAGTGTTCTGCTTTTCATTTATTTACTGTCACAGTGGCAGTAATGTATTTGCCGTGTGTGTGTGTGTGTGTGTGTGTGTGTGTGTGCTTGCCCTTCCGGGATACAGTCTCGGCATATGCTGTGAGAGAGATTGCAATTATGATCGCTGCATCACACTGAATGTGCTTTGTGTCGTCTCTGATTAGAGCTCTGGGAATCAAGGCCTTAATTGTTTGTGCTGGTGTAAGCAATGTGAGTGTCTGTGTGTGTGTGTGTGTGTTTGTGTGTGTGTGTGTGTGTGAGAGAGTGGGGAGTGTCTGTCCTCCTTTTAAGAGGGTGTCTGTTGTGTCTGGTGTGTGTTTCGGCGACTGGTCTTCAGCAACTGGTCATTGTTTGTAGCAATAGTTAGATGTGATTTGTCAGTCACATTGTTGAGTGCATGAGGTCGACCAATCGGGTCTAGTGCTGTGTTTAAGAAAAATAATTAGATTTTGACTATTTGGAACTTTTTTTCTCCATTGGGTCTTGGTCCAGGGTACTGCACTAAGAAGGGTTGGGTGCTGTTTAGGACGTCAAATGAATCATAGAGGAATCAGATTCAGGAAAGATCATTGAGCTACAGTAGTTCCATTATTTCTCTGCCCAGTATATCTGCAGCTCTGTATCTCTGTTGCTCTATGTCTATGCTGTTCTGTATCTCTGCTGCTCTATGTCTATGCTGTTCTGTATCTCTGCTCCTCTATGTCTATGCTGTTCTGTATCTCTGGTGCTCTATGTCTATGCTGTTCTGTATCTCTGCTGCTCTATGTCTATGCTGTTCTGTATCTCTGCTGCTCTGGTGCTCTGTGTTTTTGTACACCCTGTCTATACTCAGTGACTGCATAGTAGTGTGGAATAGAAATGATCTGTGTTTCACAGTATGCTATAGTACTATTGCCTGCAGCAAAACTACTCCATGTGTCCACTTGGGTCTGTCAACCGTGCATTAAGAGAGCAGTTGAAAGGATGAGAGAAGGAAGACAAATGGGTAGAAAGCACACAAAGATAATCCCTTTCTTGTCTTTTTGAAAGAATATGACTTTATCGGTTAAATGGTAATGAGTCTTTAAGAGCAACCCTATCACTCTAGTATCTATGGAGAAGCTACTGGATTTATTATTTATTATTAATACGTCTTCATCTAATTGTACTAGTTGACCTTCACGGTTAAATTATACTAAATGTAATAATGGAAAATCTATTACCACCAGTGCTTTTTTTATTTAATAATGGAGAGATGTGTGGTAGGAGTTATATATGGAGAGATGTGTTGTAGGAGTTATATATGGAGAGATGTGTGGTAGGAGTTATATATGGAGAGATGTGTTGTAGGAGATATAAATGGAGAGATGTGTTGTAGGAGTTATATATGGAGAGATGTGTGGTAGGAGTTATATATGGAGAGATGTGTTGTAGGAGATATAAATGGAGAGATGTGTGGTAGGAGTTATATATGGAGAGATTTGTGGTAGGAGTTATATATGGAGAGATGTGTGGTAGGAGTTATATATATGGAGAGATGTGTGGTGGGAGTTATATATGGAGAGATGTGTGGTAGGAGTTATAAATGGAGAGATGTGTGGTAGGAGTTATATATGGAGAGATGTGTGGTAGGAGTTATATATGGAGAGATGTGTTGTAGGAGATATAAATGGAGAGATGTGTGGTAGGAGTTATATATGAAGAGATGTGTGGTAGGAGTTATATATGAAGAGATGTGTGGTAGGAGTTATATATGAAGAGATGTGTGGTAGGAGTTATATATGAAGAGATGTGTGGTAGGAGTTATATATGGAGATATGTGTGGTAGGAGTTATTTATGGAGAGAGGTGTGGTAGGAGTTATAAATGGAGAGATGTGTGGTAGGAGTTATAAATGGAGAGATGTGTGGTAGGAGTTATATATGAAGAGATGTGTGGTAGGAGTTATATATGAAGAGATGTGTGGTAGGAGTTATATATGGAGAGATGTGTGGTAGGAGTTATATATGGAGAGATGTGTGGTAGGAGTTATACAGTTTTTAGCAATCCCTTTGACCATTTTCTCAGAACATTAATGTCATTTTCCACAACTCTAGACACAAAACTCACAACCGAAGATCAAAATGCACTTTTCTCAAAACTCTAACACGTTTTTTCAATTGCTTGGATACAATACACCTAAACTGAAGATCATTTGTTCATTTAACTTTTATCACCGGTTCAATATGATACAATGTAACATCAAAGTACTACTATTTCAAAATGCGATTCCTACATTACGTTTGAAATGATAGTCTGTTCATTTCATTTGACAGATCTAACTATCAATTGATACAACTAGTCAAAATGATAAGTATTTGCTGCATTACTCTTAATGCATAGTTTTATGGAAACTGACAAACAATATTCCACGTTTACAGTAAATCATGAAAGATTCAAGATACAGAGATTTTTTGTCACCAATTAGCATGGAGCATGAACCAATTAGACTACAATATCCATGGATGTAGCCTAATATTTTATCATACTGTAATGCTTCAACAGACACTGTGTCTATGGTCCCAAATACTGCACCACCGTTTTAGACTATTTACAGTACTGACAGTACTACACTGTATACACGCAGGCACTTGTAATTGCTTGTCCAATTCAGCCAACCCGTTACTGATGGTTTAGTGCACATTGTGGAATGAGTATATACATAAAGAGTTGATTTGGATTTTGGATTGGATTTGGAAGAGCATAGTGATTCGTAACATGGAGCCAGCAGGTGATCCAGGTCACAATGGAGGTCAAGCAGTGGTGGCAGGAAGACGAGAAAGACGAGGAAGACGTGTTGGTCAAAGGAATGGCATGGCATGGCAGGCACCCTTTCTGAGGTGGTCGTGGGCCTCGTTTGAGAGGTGTGGGGGAACGTGGTAGAGGACAAGGCCACGGACCAAGACAGCGGCAGCAACAGCATAGTGTCCAATGAAATTCAGGCGAACCAGTGGCCAGTGAGAACCAGTGGCCAAATCCACAACACAGAGTTGATGACAATGTAGAAGTACTGTAATCACTCCTGTTTTGTTTCTTACAGTACAAGCAAGCAAGTTGAGGAACACTGCATTTGATGTTTTACAGTACTGTCTCTATTTTTCTATTTCATAGCTAATTATTTTTGCTTTGATTCAAATAAACATATGTTGTGATTGTATTTCAAATTTTGTTCAATGATTCCACTGTGTTTGTACTATTCTCTTTACCACATGGATTAATTTGCTTGTAGTACCAGAATGGAACATGTATCATCAATTTTGATGATACATCAATATCTAATGATTGGACAAACAACTAACTAGTGAAACTGTGGGTATCTTTTGTCTGGGTGATCTAAATCAATGTACCCATGGTATTCCATGATAAATCTATTGTTTGAACCATTGATTGTGCAAATGCAAGGTATCTTTAAAGATATGAATGCACAATGCAATGTTTTGAACATTGGAGAGCCTGTGTTACAAGTGTTTACTGTTGGGAGTTTTGTGTCTAGAGTTGTGGAAAATTACATTAAGGTTCTGAGATAATGATCAAAGGGATTGCTATAAACTGTAAATGGTTCTTTGAATTTTCTGCTCCTATTTTGTGGACAGGAGTTGGTACCGTATATAGTTTTTGTTAGCAATCTGCTGACCACTGTACGACATAGCATCACCAACATGCAGTATATCTTCTTCTTTGACTTATACCATCTCCTTATAAATAACAGAAACGTGTATGAACGATCTTCAATCTGCTCCTACTTAAACACAACTGCACCCATAACATCACCATGAATGTCCAAAACCTCCAGATTCACTGGGATATGGCGGGCCTGCTCACTGTTTGGTTCAGTCCAACGTTAAATTCAATATGTTGTTCAGCATCTTTCACCCATCTTGCTGGGCACACCAGCCCTGTCAAGCGTTTTGGTGATGTACAGGATATGTACCAGCTGAAACTCATCACAAAGCTGTCATGTACGACGTGTCCGGGGGAAATTGTCACAATGCATCTGTGTAGCGCGGACAAAAGCCACTTGCAGAGGTCGAATGGCGTTCGTGGACAAAAGTGCTATATAAAAGCGTAGCGTAGCATTAAAAGAAAAAACAAACACGTAACAACGAACGGAAAACGTAAACTGTAGCGACGTATAACAAACATCATATACAGCTACGACAAATCACCAGCCCACTCCCCTTAACTGACACGTAACACTTATCAATACCAAGCAACCCATGACACTACCCAGTGAACTCAAATAACCCAACACTAATAGCTAACCCACACCTGGTGTGTGTAATTGCAACAACAAGCCACCCAACCGGAACTAGCTGTGCGCACCCCACTAACATACCCAGAGTGGGAACCCAGCGTTCACCACTTGTGATCTAGCCAAATAAGCCATGCTATTCACGTTTCTTGGTGGGATATATTCCCTGAAAAGTAAGACGTTGTTCTCCCACATTTTAAGCAGGTTTTCGACTCTTCGAGGCCACCGGCTCGCTATCTCAGATATATCATTTGATAATTAAGTAGGGAATATTTATTACTCGGGGAGAAACATTTTTCCAAGTTTACACACCCAGTTCCTATTAGAGTCCTTCCAGAGTCCCGTCCCCATTTGATGCCACTTCTTGCAGTATTGTTATTTGCTTTAATCAGGAAGTGCCCTGTGGTTGTCCAGTGGTCTGGGCCACTGCCTACACACATATGGCTGACACATACGTTTGATACCAGCCTGGGCCTTATACAGCACACAATCTTATTCGCTGTCACTTACAGTAATTAAAATATAAATGACTTTAAATACGACACAAACGGACTTCAGTTGCAGCCCACCAAGAAGTCCTAGTTTTTAAAGGTATTCCGTGTTCATGTGCCGTGTACCCACAAGATTAACCATGAACTAACACATTTTCACAGAGCCCGTTTTGTTTTTTTCCGGGTTTGTACTGTGCAAATGGCGCATCACTGTCTGCTTCTGACACTGTTCTCCAAAACCAAAGAAAAGACATTGGCGTCCCAGGGTCAGGTAAACATAAGCCTCAGAATTGCATTACAGTATCTGAAGGTGCCAGACAGACCAGAGCAAAGAAAGGAGCAGGACATCAGCATGTGGGAGATCTGCAGGTGGATAGAAAGATAAGCAGACACATATAGAGAGACTGAAGAGATAGAGCCATAGATCAGATAGATAGAGAGATGACCAGATTACCAGTTACTTATAGACATAGATGCAGTTGAAAGAACGACGGATGATAGATACAGATATGAGATATACGCGGATGAGCCAAAACATTATGACCAGGTAGATAGGTAGATAGGTAGGTAGATAGGTAGATAGGTGGGTAGGTAAGTAGGTTAATAGATAGATAGGTAGATAGGTAGGTAGATAGGTAGATAGGTGGGTAGGTAGGTAGGTCGAGAACCAGTTCCTCTGTGTTTTTGGATGTGCTGACAGCCAAATGTATAAATATCACATTTTCCTCTTATTCTTTCAATCGGTCTGGATGTTTCTGATTTGGGATTTCTTTTCATCTCTCACCTGTTATCTTTATTTCTGTGTCTCAGCAAAGAGAAGTTGAAATTATGTTTCAAGATTTACGAATCATTGCGTCACTGCTTTCTTAAAGGAAAGTTGTCATTCGAGCTGGGCAGAACAAATGTAAAGCAGATATTCAATCTGAGATATTCAACAGTGACTTATTGAGGCAATTTCCAATTGAGCCAACATCTGTGTCGATAACCGCATGGGGTTACCCACAATTCTAAGGTACCAGCGGCTGGCCACTCCTTAACGATGAGCTCCCCAGGTTTGAAGGCATTTGTCATTTTCAATCACTCTCATCGTGTACCGAGGTTCTAACTCTAACACTCTCTGTGGGTTGATGGAAATACTTCGAACTTTCTCATGAACCTTAAATTACCAAAGTTGTCTCACGTCTATAAAAATATTTTTCAAATCTTTTGTCTCGATGAAATGGCAGAAATAGCCCGGAGCACCATGTTAGTCTAGTGCATTTCTTTCTCACTAATTCTCGATCGACAACATACAACTTTGCCAAAAGAGAGCAGCGTGAGGATCAGCCCCAGTGAATAACATTCAGCCTGTTTTTACATCTGAAGAGAAGGCAGTGATTAGCAGAAACTTCCAGGGCTGTGTTTAAGACTAAACCAGCATGTATAATGTGATTATTTACAAGGTCTTCATCACAGAGCTGTCCATGCAGTGTATTTCTTCCACCTTGTAGGCAGATTCCCACGGGCCAAAGTTAGCTAGACATCGTCGCCCACTCCCCGGCGTGGGGCATGCCCCATGGGTCAGTCCTCTGTCCCCTATTGTTTAGTCAGTCCATTAATGATCAGCCTTCTGTTTGACACCCACTCCCCAGATCAAATGATTGCAGACGATCCAGTGATTTATGCAGCGAACAAACAGCGAACGGCAAATAAACTCTGTACTGCTGTAACAGTCGGTGTGAGGTTGCCCAGTGATTCATGTTCACAACACGGTATATCCTTCAC
>CM055739.1:3053992-3061492 GCA_029465975.1 Dallia pectoralis | reverse complement strand
ACATTATGACCACTCATATAAATACACTGATGGACCAATACATTATGACCACTCATATAAATACACTGATGAGCCAAAATATTATGACCACTCATAAATACATTGATGAGCCAAAATATTATGACCACTCATAAATACACTGATGAGCCATTACATTATGACCACTCATATAAATACACTGATGAGCCAAAACATTATGACCACTCATAAATACACTGATGGACCAATACATTATGACCACTCATATAAATACACTGATGAGCCAAAACATTATGACCACTCATATAAATACACTGATGAGCCAAAACATCATGACCACTCATATCAATACACTGATGAGCCAAAACATTATGACCACTCATATCAATACACTGATGAGCCAAAACATTATGAACACTCATATAAATACACTGATGAGCCAAAACATTATGACCACTCATATAAATACACTGATGGACCAATACATTATGACCACTCATATAAATACACTGATGAGCCAATACATTATGACCACTCATATCAATACACTGATGAGCCAAAACATTATGACCACTCATATAAATACACTGATGAGCCAAAACATTATGACCACTCATATAAATACACTGATGAGCCAATACATTATGACCACTCATATAAATACACTGATGAGCCAATTCCCTGATACAACCCCTGTACTATAGTAATGTTATTCCCTGATACAACCCCCTGTACTATAGTAATGTTATTCCCTGATACACCCCCTGTACTATAGTAATGTTATTCCCTGATACACCCCCTGTACTATAGTAATGATATTCCCTGATACACCCCCTGTACTATAGTAATGATATTCCCTGATACACCCCCTGTACTATAGTAATGATATTCCCTGATACACCCCCTGTACTATAGTAATGATATTCCCTGATACACCCCTATAGTAATGATATTCCCTGTACTATAGTAATGATATTCCCTGATACACCCCCTGTACTATAGTAATGATATTCCCTGATACACCCCCTGTACTATAGTAATGATATTCCCTGATACACCCCCTGTACTATAGTAATGATATTCCCTGATACACCCCTGATACACCCCTGTACTATAGTAATGTTATTCCCTGATACACCCCCTGTACTATAGTAATGATATTCCCTGATACACCCCTGTACTATAGTAATGATATTCCCTGATACACCCCCTGTACTATAGTAATGATATTCCCTGATACACCCCCTGTACTATAGTAATGATATTCCCTGATACACCCCCTGTACTATAGTAATGATATTCCCTGATACACCCCCTGTACTATAGTAATGATATTCCCTGATACACCCCCTGTACTATAGTAATGATATTCCCTGATACACCCCTGTACTATAGTAATGTTATTCCCTGATACACCCCTGTACTATAGTAATGATATTCCCTGATACACCCCCTGTACTATAGTAATGATATTCCCTGATACACCCCCTGTACTATAGTAATGATATTCCCTGATACACCCCCTGTACTATAGTAATGTTATTCCCTGATACACCCCCTGTACTATAGTAATGTTATTCCCTGATACACCCCCTGTACTATAGAGTTGTTATTGCCCTGGTCTTCAAATTCCCAGATCTGGGATGTGTTGGCCCAACTAGTCTGATCCACGGCGACTCCACATACAACCCACAGGAGCTAATTACTTGGTGCCAGATACCAATAAACACCTTCGCCGGTTTAGAGTCCATTCCTCACTGTTCTGGCAGCACACAGAGGACCAACAGCATATTAGTCATAATGATATATAAATTATATCAGTGAATGTCTATATATAGAGAAAGATGTTGTAGAGAGAGAGAGGGAGAAATATAAGGAAAGACCAATGCAATGAGAGAAAGTGAGGGACATTTAGGAGCTAGAAAATGTTAGAGAGTGATGGAGAGACAGAGAGAGAGAGAGAGAGAGAGAGAGAGAGAGAGAGAGAGAGAGAGAGAGAGAGAGAATAAGAGAGTGTCATAACAGAGACACAGCGAGAGGGATGGATAGAGGGAGAAACAGAGGGAAGGAGACAGATAGAAGGAGATGCTCCCTGCCTCTGGCCAACAGAGAGCTCTCATCAGATTCCCAGCATGCTCTCTGTTTCGTGCCAGCGCCACAGCTGGCCAGAGAGGCATGATCGCTCATTCACCGTGCCGATTAACCCTGTGCTGCAAATCTGTCTATCCGAGGCCTCGTCTGTCCTGACTTCCCTCCAGTAGCTCCGGGTCCATCTGTCAGCTGTTATGCTAGTGCCCGTTAGCGCGATGGAAAACAGCGCTTCATTCGAGATAACTCACGCTAATTATCTGTACGTCCTAATGAACGACGTCTGCGCGATCCGTCGGCTCATATCTCCACCCGGCGGAATCTCGTGCCGAAAGCGCGTTCGTCAGATGTGGGACCTACTCACCCCGAGGACGGACAAGGATGTGTTCAAAGTGTTCTCCGTCGTGTAAGCTGATTTAAAGATTAGAAGAAAAGTACGACTGTTTAGGGAAGAGCTCTCTTGGAAAGAACATTAGGGTTCCTTAAGAGGGATTGAAGCGCCGGAACCAACTGCCATCCACAGAATTGTCCAAAGGTTTAGGATTAAAGCACTTCTACCAGCTGTCTTTTTAACAGGTGTCGTGAGGATTTCTATCAGAGCCAGAGAACAACACGAGGAAATAAAGAGACTTGAATAATACCTGCTCTAATTAGGGACTGTCATCTCAACAACGCTCCATTCTGACATCCATGTTGTCTTCTGGGAACCGACTGAAGTTCCTGATTACTGTAACTGTTATGCTAGTTCTGTTAATTCTGCTCAGTGCTCGCACATCTATCAGCACTGTAAAGAACACATGCACGCGCACACACGCACACACGCACACACGCACGCACGCACGCACACGCACACACACACACCCACCCACACACACACACACACACACACACACACACACACACACACACACGCACACACGCACGCACACGCACACACACACACACACACCCCACCCACACACACACACAAACACACACACACACACACACAAACACACATTCTGTAGTAACCTCGGAGACTTTGATCATTTACCAGTTTCTCCAAAAGTAGAATATTTATAGGGTCTATTTATAATTCATGGGATTGAAATGATGCAAAAAATATAAAAACACGGAGTAAGGTTCGCAGCGATTATTTTCAAACTTTTCTTTGGGTGTCGTTTAACACGCTGGTCGTTTAGACTAAATATACGATGAAGAAATCTTTGGATGATCAAAAAAGATCACTTAAATAACCAAGGGGTCTGAGGCTCTGTTCATTTTATAGGGGTTCCTGCGCCAGCATTTAGCCTGTCCTGGAAAGATCTTGACATTGCATTTACTTATTCTCCAACTTACTGTCACACGCAATAGACAAAATAAAAGCACTTTAAACTTTGATTGAAGAGCAGAACTAACTACAGCTACCTAAACTGTACGTGATGAGTTTCGATTACCGTGTAGCCCTTTTGCCAAATATCATGGCAACGCCTCGGTTTGAGTAATTTAACGGGCATCTTTATCCAGAACAACTTCTACCCCGTGCATTCATCTTCAGATAGCTCGGTGGAACAAGCCCACAACCCAGTAAGAGCATGTTTACTGAATAAAGTGGCTGTCAAAAGAGTCGGCGGTTGTAGAAAAATAAGAATAAATCAAGTGCAGTGTTAGTCCGCTTCCTCGCTTTTCCCCTGCCACCGTGCTATTTAGATCAAACTGATGTAAAGATCCTTTTAATATGGCTTAGGATGTATAGCCCTGTCGTAGCACATGGCCCGAATCACGCCAACACCACACACACGAACACACACCCACACTTACACACACACCCACCGGCTCACACAAAGTTGTGTATTTTCTGTCTTAATCGCCTCTCTGGTCACATTAGCAGCCAGACAGCCACTAGAGAGGCAGCCGTGTAACTTAATCTCTGTTCGTACTGATCTATTTAGCTTCGGCAGGACGTAGCTGTAAGCAACGTAACGCTACATCGGAGCTGTCCAACGGAAACGTGTTAGCAGTTCAGTGCATCTTGTCGACAAGGTGAGGCTAAGAAACAGCCACACACACACACCTGAACAGTTTGGTTCTCTGTTGTCGTGTGTTACTGACGAATCTTTAAAAGAGTGACTTCCAGATGAGAGATGGTGATCAACTGACAGCTTGAATAACGCAATTTATTTACCTCAGGAATTACTTGTCGAGTCAGACAAGACATTGCTGGAATAATGGTTTATTGTATTATGAATGCCTAACTATTATTGTTTAAGAGTCACAGTTCTGGATGTGTTTATGTTTTGTTATATTATATAAAATAGAAGCATGTCACCCAGAACAGAGATACCACTCCGACATGCCTAATTAGTCATGGTTTCCTGCTTTATTCGTTACGAGTCTCTCTACAGTGTTCTAGGTGGCGTAGCCATTGAGCGTGGTGTTGTGATTTCTCTGGCTTTCTGCAACAGGATCAAAACCCCACTGTATCATGGGTAAATATTGTGACTGACAGACTGATCTACAAGCAATATTGAGTAGTTATGATGGAAGATGATTTGTGCTTTACTCTGTCTGCCGCTATCTGCGGTCTTTCTGATCCTCTTGAACATGACCTTTCATTAATTAGATTTCCCTCTAGAGATTTGGCATGTTTTGCTGACAAAAAAGAAGAAAAACATCTAACCCCCCTCCTGGAATGGATTCCAGCTAATTGAACAGACGTCAGCTCAATTAGACATTTAATTATCAGAAACGAACCAAAATGTTGGTTAATCGCTCAGCCGTTAAACACTCGCACACCATACAAATGTAATTGCAACAAACGGCTGTGAATATGGTTCTCTGTCTCTGTACTTCTCTACGCAGCTATAGAGGATCCTAAAAAACATTAAATATTAAAACAAATGTTCAATTGGGCCAGAGAGGAGACGACTTGAAGAATCAGGTTAGAATTGTTCCGCTGTCATCGTCTTAGGACCACCTCAGGAGCTCTGTGAGTTCTTACGGCCCCGGTATTCACTTTTATTTAACGTTGGCACAGGTGTTTGGGTAACTCACACAGGACTAGAACATCTGTGTACCACGCCCATCCAGTGCAGGTGGCATCTGACTGTTTGTGGGTCGCATCTGTTTGGTACACAGAAATAGTTGCAGAGAACATCAACAAAACTACTGGAAAGAATAAACCCTGTTTAAGAAACTCTGCATGGCAGAGCCCAGTGGGATCATCCATCTATATAGAGACCAGTGGGATCATCCATCTATATAGAGCCCAGTGGGATCATCCATCTATATAGAGCCCAGTGAGATCATCCATATATATAGAGCCCATCATCCATCTATATAGAGCCCATCATCCATCTCTATAGAGCCCAGTGGGATCATCCATCTATATAGAGCCCATCATCCATCTCTATAGAGCCCATCATCCATCTATATAGAGCCCAGTGGGATCATCCATCTATATAGAGCCCAGTGGGATCATCCATCTATATAGAGCCCAGTGAGATCATCCATCTATATAGAGCCCAGTGGGATCATCCATCTATATAGAGCCCAGTGAGATCATCCATCTATATAGAGCCCATCATCCATCTCTATAGAGCCCATCATCCATCTATATAGAGCCCAGTGGGATCATCCATCTATATAGAGCCCAGTGAGATCATCCATCTCTATAGAGCCCATCATCCCTCCCATAGAGCCCATCATCCATCTATATAGAGACCAGTGGGATCATCCATCTATATAGAGCCCAGTGGGATCATCCATCTATATAGAGCCCAGTGAGATCATCCATATATATAGAGCCCAGTGGGATCATCCATCTATATAGAGCCCATCATCCATCTCTATAGAGCCCATCATCCATCTCTATAGAGCCCAGTGGGATCATCCATCTATATAGAGCCCATCATCCATCTCTATAGAGCCCATCATCCATCTATATAGAGCCCAGTGGGATCATCCATCTATATAGAGCCCAGTGGGATCATCCATCTATATAGAGCCCAGTGAGATCATCCATCTATATAGAGCCCAGTGGGATCATCCATCTATATAGAGCCCAGTGAGATCATCCATCTATATAGAGCCCATCATCCATCTCTATAGAGCCCATCATCCATCTCTATAGAGCCCAGTGGGATCATCCATCTATATAGAGCCCATCATCCATCTCTATAGAGCCCATCATCCATCTATATAGAGCCCAGTGGGATCATCCATCTATATAGAGCCCAGTGGGATCATCCATCTATATAGAGCCCAGTGAGATCATCCATCTATATAGAGCCCAGTGGGATCATCCATCTATATAGAGCCCAGTGAGATCATCCATCTATATAGAGCCCATCATCCATCTCTATAGAGCCCATCATCCATCTATATAGAGCCCAGTGGGATCATCCATCTATATAGAGCCCAGTGAGATCATCCATCTCTATAGAGCCCATCATCCCTCTCCATAGAGCCCATCATCCATCTATATAGAGCCCAGTGGGATCATCCATCTATATAGAGCCCAGTGGGATCATCCATCTATATAGAGCCCAGTGGGATCATCCATCTATATAGAGCCCAGTGAGATCATCCATCTATATAGAGCCCATCATCCATCTCTATAGAGCCCATCATCCATCTATATAGAGCCCAGTGGGATCATCCATCTATATAGAGCCCAGTGAGATCATCCATCTCCATAGAGCCCATCATCCCTCTCCATAGAGCCCATCATCCATCTCTATAGAGCCCATCATCCATCTCTATAGAGCCCATCGTCCATCTTTATAGAGCCCAGTTGGATCATCCATCTCTATAGAGCCCATCATCCATCTCCATAGAGCCCATCATCCATCTCTATAGAGCCCAGTGAGATCAGCCTTCTCTGTTCACTATTCTGCAGTGTGCCTGTGGACATCAGGCTAGTTGCCTCTGCTTTGATAGAGACAGCTATTTACATTCACAAACTGACAAGACTGGAGTAGTGGGGGGTGTGTGAAAAGATGAAAAAGATAACTGATAAAAACGGCACATCAAAGTGAGGAAACAGCTCCTCTGTAACAATTGGAGGCCGTTCACTTCTCCTCTCCGTCTCTGTTTCCCATCGGGGCTGAAGGAGTGCGCTGTGCAGGGCCTAGGGCGCGTTTTAGGTCGCACCCTAGAGAGCCTGGGCGAACTACGGCAGGCAAGTTGGTTCGGCATCACATCCAGCTAATTGTGTTGTATTCAAACAGCTCATTAGCGCAAGGCATGATGGGTGTTCAGAGTTATTAATGTAAGTTTGGTTTTCTCATTATTTTTTCACAATGCCGTTTTGTAGAGCGTTCACTTCCCTGTTCGGTTTAAGGAGGAAGTCAGCACGCATGTGTGTCCCAAAATGCAGCCTGCTGTTTGTCTAGTGCACTGCTTTTGATCAGGGCACGTAGGGGATAGGGTGCGGTTTGAGACTAGTATAAT
>CM055739.1:2998181-3048492 GCA_029465975.1 Dallia pectoralis | reverse complement strand
ATTATTGTATATAGTATGTATGGGTAGAGGTATTGTATATAGTATGTATGGATAGAGGTATTGTATATAGTATGTATAGTCAGGGGTGCCGCCAGACATTCTGGGCCCTATGGAAACCAACATTTCTGGGCCCCCTACATTTTAAGAAAAGAAAAAGGGTGTCTTGGTGGTGATCGTCATGGTGGTATAGTGTCACCATGACAATCTGAAACCATAAAGAACAACTACATCCTGATAACTAAATTGTATTTTGTGTGTGTGGTTGAAATAAACGTCAGCACTAGACCTTTCCCTGAACAAACACTAATTAGTCTGTTGTGATCATAGAATCTGCGGTTAATTGTGACGCTCTCCAATCCACAGATAGCAGTTCACCGGCCCGGTGGCCTGTTCTTAACCCGTGAAATCAGACGATCAGCGTTTGTTTTGTTTACATCGGGCGAGTACAGCCGGCGACATCACAACACCTAAACATATAATCTGACCAGAAATAGAGCGCAGATAGTTACAGAAGGAAGCGCGCCCACGCTGCGTGGCAGGCATCAGAGCGGCAGCCAAGCTGTTATTTCATTCGGCACACCCATAGCGCAGAGGGAGCTAACATCAAAAGGTCCATTTAACCTCGTTTTAAACTGGTAAACAGGTAGTATCTCAGCAGTCCTTATACAGTGTTAACACTGGCGCCCTGTGTGTTTACAGTCAGTTACTTGTCATGTCATTTGGAAACCATCAGAATAACACGATCTCATTATGAGAGGTCAGAGAGCCGGCTGTAATTGAATGACACAGTGGTCAGCTTCTGTGGAACTGGTTTCAGAGACAGATTAAGCCGTTTACAGACAGGCTAAAAATAATTGTTAATGGAACACATCTCAGGCGTCTTTTAAGTTTATAAATGTGTTTTGAGGAAATCCATTTTTGTAGTGTGACTGCAGACATTTACATTTCACTCTGTAATGGGACATCTTACTAGTCTGGTTGCCTGCAAATTCTTTGATAATGATTTTCTATTGTTAGCTGCCTCCTGTTCTTTTATTGTTTTACTTTGTTTTTTAAATGTCTTTGCTCTGTGATGTTAACATGTAGCTATCGTTTACATCACTTTTATTTGTTTTCCTGTTCACAGGGTACAAATTGGACGTTTGCTGAATAAAGAATTTCCTTGACACCTCTTCGGTCCTCATACTGACAGACACAAATAGCTACTTCAAAGCCAGGAACTCGCAGAAGACTCAGGATAGTTGAGGTCGAAACTTAAAGTGAACTGAACTGAAGTCATAGTTCTGATCATTCTGATAATGCATGTCAAGAATTGTGTTCGCTCTTCTGTTTATGGAAGGTAAATTATGCAAAAAATCACTCAACTGATGTTCCTGGCCGGTCTCTGTTTAGCGTCTACATTTACACTGCATCTTATTGACATGGAGTTAGGATTACTGATCAGAAACAGTTTGAGCACAAAGTTGTTCAGATTCCATGCCTGCTGGAATGTTTCGCAAGATGTTTGACCTCATGTTAAATAACTTAAATAATAAGTAAATATCTTCCACAAAGCATGGTGAACATACTAACCACCCACAGAGATGATGGTTGATTCTGAGGAATAATGAGAGGCATTGTGAAATATTTGTGAAAATGCAAAGCCAAAGCAAACTTAGAGGATGGAAGGATCATGTTTTACAAAACGGTAGAGAATAGGGTGTAGAGTGTAGGGAATAGGGTGTAGAGTGTAGGGAATAGGGTGTAGGGAATAGGGTGTAGAGTGTAGGGAATAGGGTGCAGGGAATAGGGTGTAGAGTGTAGGGAATAGGGTGTAGGGAATAGGATGTAGAGCGTAGATAATAGGGTGTAGAGCGTAGAGAATAGGGTGTAGGGAATATGGTGTAGAGTGTAGGGAATAGGGTGTAGGGAATAGGGAATAGGGTGTAGAGTGTAGGGAATATAGTGTAGGGAATAGGGTGTAGGGAATATGGTGTAGAGTGTAGGGAATAGGGTGTAGGGAATAGGGAATAGGGTGTAGAGTGTAGGGAATATAGTGTAGGGAATAGGGTGTAATTTGAGACTTGGCCAATACGTTTGCTGACAATAGTTTTAGAATGACTGACGCACACACATTTACACCAAAGTGAGCTATGAGTGTAATTTTAACACAAAGACAAACAGTACAATCATGTATTTTCATATCCAGTTCTGTCAAATGGTTGGTTTGTGAAGGAAAGCATTAGATATGTACTAAAGCTTAATATGGTGAGTAAGATTTTGGCTTGTTGTACGTACAACGTGGTCTGTTATAGGAACTGAAAAAAGGCCTTGACTGTCATTTTTAAATGGAAGGGAATGTGAGTATATATCTTGTCTGTGTGTGTGTCCTGTGTGTGTGTGTCCTGTGTGTGTGTGTCCTGTGTGTGTGTGTCCTGTGTGTGTGTGTCCTGTGTGTGTGTGTGTCCTGTGTGTGTGTGTGTCCTGTGTGTGTGTCCTGTGTGTGTGTGTGTCCTGTGTGTGTGTCCTGTGTGTGTGTCCTGTGTGTGTCATGTGTGTGTGTCCTGTGTGTGTGTCCTGTGTGTGTGTCCTGTGTGTGTGTGTCCTGTGTGTGTGTGTGTGTCCCCTCCACCAACATCAAATTCTGACAAGGAGATTGATAGACCGGCACTCTGAAAGAATTGCAGAAATCTGTGTCTGTCAGCTAATTACATTGTTTATAGTAACGTTCCTCTTTAATCTAAATAAGGCATGAACAAAAAAAATGGTGCAATCTTTGAGATAGAGATTAACTGTTATTTTTATGTCAACATCGTTGCCATCAGTCAAAAATGTGCTCACTAAACAAATTTCCCTGTAATTGTATATCTATTTGTGTCTGTATTCTGTCTGGGAATGCCTGTCAGCAATATCATAGGGTGTGTCCTAAATGTCACACTATGTTCTGCAAGTAACAAGCGAACAACTTCTGACCAGAGTCGCAATGCGCTTTTTGGTTACACTTCTTCTGGCTGGTTAAAATTGCAATCTTATGCTCTTGCCGTATACACATCTATAAAGTGTAAAAAAATTAAGTATGCCATATCTAAGATCATGGTTGAAATTAGCTTATAGATAAGGA
Source organism: Dallia pectoralis (assembly GCA_029465975.1). Taxonomy (NCBI): domain Eukaryota; kingdom Metazoa; phylum Chordata; class Actinopteri; order Esociformes; family Umbridae; genus Dallia; species Dallia pectoralis. Next base: position 3,045,392 of record CM055739.1, on the reverse strand, counting down.
AAAGGTTAAAGGTTAGGGATAGGACGAGATCTATGGTTGGAGTCAGAGTTAGTAAAAACGTAGCCTTTTAGTTGAGTTCAGTTAGTAATTAGCGAGCAATTCGCAGATTACATCTCTGAAACCCTGCCAACGTTGATAGCCACTTCACGAGTTCGCACTTACATGCCAATTAAGGGATATAGGTTTAATGCGTATCTGGCGTGCTGTCCGGAGGGAGGGTTCCGGGCTCGGAATCCGGCCCGGGGCTCCGGGCTCGGAATTTGGCCCGAACCCAGAGTACCCCCGCATGTAAGTGGTTAGGACTAGAATTTGAGCGGAGAAGGGGTGGTGGGGGGATGCTGCGAGCTGTCAGCGGAGCGAGGTAAGACTGCCGAGTCTATATGTACCCTCTAGCTGTTAATTGCTGAGGGCTTCCACCTGTAATTAATTAGCTGGAAGTCCTCCTCCCGAACCTTGTTAGTAAACCTCATTTCACGAGTTCGCACTTACATGCCAATTAAGGGATATAGGTTTAATGCGTATCTGGCGTGCTGTCCGGAGGGAGGGTTCCGGGCTCGGAATCCGGCCCGGGGCTCCGGGCTCGGAATTTGGCCCGAACCCAGAGTACCCCCCTAACGCTAAGGAGCAGAGGACAGCCGCTGGATTATAAACCCCCCAGAGAGCCGAGCTTGGCGGACTGGCATCGCGAGGAAGGGTCTGATTTTATTTTTTATTTTATTTTTTGTATGCGCGGGGGCCTGTGAAGCCGTTCACTGCCTGGACTAGATGGGCCCTGCTGGCCTGTGGACGTGGGGCGTTTGAACGTTTGTTGTGGGACCGAGGCCCGCTTGGTATTCCTATTCCGACCGCTGTGAGACCAATGCTCGCTGGACGGAAAGGAGAAACGTGGGAGCTTTGCTGTGGGACCAATGCCCGTTCGGTATAGATTTATTCCGACCGCTGTGAGACCAATGCTCGCTGGACGGAAAGGAGAAACGTGGGAGCTTTGCTGTGGGACCAATGCCCGTTTGGTATAGATTTATTCCGACCGCTGTGAGACCAATGCTCGCTGGACGGAAAGGAGAAACGTGGGAGCTTTGCTGTGGGACCAATGCCCGTTTGGTATAGATTTATTCCGACCGCTGTGAGACCAATGCTCGCTGGACGGAAAGGAGAAACGTGGGAGCTTTGCTGTGGGACCAATGCCCGTTTGGTATAGATTTATTCCGACCGCTGTGAGACCAATGCTCGCTGGACGGAAAGGAGAAACGTGGGAGCTTTGCTGTGGGACCAATGCCCGTTTGGTATAGATTTATTCCGACCGCTGTGAGACCAATGCTCGCTGGACGGAAAGGAGGAACGTACAGGAAAGTGAGTGCTTGCCCGGGAGGTTCTCACGCGGCATCTGCTGGAGACCAAATTCTCACTGGATGAGAGAGAGAACGATGGAGCTCGACCGGGGAAGTTCTCACTCCGTCCGCTGTGAGACTAGTGCTCGCTGGACGGAAAGGGGAAACGCGAAGGGGAAAATGAGTGCTTGCCCGGGAGATTTTCTCACGCGGCATCTGCTGGAGACCAAATGCTCACTGGATGAAAAGAGAAAACGTTGGAGCTCTACCGGGGAAGTTCTCACTCCGTCCGCTGTGAGACTAGTGCTCGCTGGACGGAAAGGGGAAACGCGAAGGGGAAAATGAGTGCTTGCCCGGGAGATTTTCTCACGCGGCATCTGCTGGAGACCAAAGCTCACTGGATGAAAGAGAAAACGTACGAACTCAACCGGGGAGGTTCTCATTCCGTCCGCTGTGAGACTAGTGCTCGCTGGACGGAAGGAAACGGGAAATAGCGAAAGTGAGTGCCTGCCCGGGAGATTTCCTCACGCGGCATCTGCTGGAGACCAAATGCTCACTGGATGAAAGAGAAAACAGGAGCGCTCTACCGGGGGGGGCTCTCACTCCGTCCGCTGTGAGGCCAATGCTCGCTGGACGGAAAGAGGGGACAGAAAAGGAAAAAGGGGGTTCTATTAATTAGAACGGAGTTCTATTACTTAGTTAATACGTTATGGAAAGAAGGGAAACATCGGGGAAGGGTAGGTTGTAAGAAGCGTGGAATGATTTAAAACTTTTCCAGGCGGTAAGGTAGGATTGGAGGGTCCTGGGGGCGACTGCATGAAGGATGGTGTTGAGTGATGAGTCGAGCAGGGTTTTTAGCGGGTGGTTTACGGGAATATCAACTCTGAATAGCGAGGTACCGGAGTAGGGATACGGTCCGCCTCCGGAGCCAGCGTCCTGAATTTCTGAAACAGAAAGCGAGACAGGGAGTCAGCAATTTGATTCTCCGACCCGGGATATGCTTAGCGACGATAATGAATTGGTCGCAAGCTGCGATCCAGGGAGGCGCCTTAAGAGTGGCATCAGAGCGGGTGAATGGGAATGGCCTCTGTTAATGCAGTGCACGGTCGCCTCATAGTCGCAATGCACTAGGATGCTTGTAGAGGACCATTCCTTCCCCCACAGGAAAGCTGCTACTACGAGAGGGTAGAGCTCGAATAGCGCCGAGGATTGCGGTAATTGCTGGAACTGGGGTGGCTACGGAGCCGCGAACCAACAACCTTGGTAGAATCCCCCGAACCCGATTGAGGGGGCGGCGTCTGTGAACCGTTGGATCTCGGTGGGGACGCGACGAGGTTTTTGTGGAAAGACGATAGGCCGTTCCACTGTTTTAGAAATGTTACCCACAGCCTAAGTTCGTCGCGGCATGCATGGGTTAAGGAAATGGGGTCCTCTAGCGAGTGGACGGAGGACGCGAGTGAGAGGAGATTCGATATAAAGGGGCGACCCTGCGGGATGATGCGCGTCGCGAAGTTTAAATGGCCAAGCAGGGACAAGAGTTCACGTTTCGAGAGAACCGATTTCTCGAGGAAAGTAGAGGAGACGAGAATTATTCGGTCGATTTTCTCCTTTGGCAGGGATGCTTGGAATTCCCTAGAATCCAAGTTAATCCCTAGGAACTCGATGGACGTCGCGGGGCCCATGGTTTTCTCCTCTGCGAGGGGGATTCCAAGCTCGGAGAAGACGTTTTGGACTGAGAGGAGGTGCGCGGCCGGGATGGCGTTGGGAGGCGAGATTATTAGAAAATCATCTAGCAGGTGAATGAGGTGGGGGATGGCGTAGTTTTGACAAGATCCAGCAGACTGCTTCTGATAGCATGTCGAATATTTTAGGGCTGCTTTTGCATCCGAACGTTAGACGTACGGCGAAATAGTATTTCTCGAGCCAGCGGACTCCAAAGAGATGCCATGAGTCGGGATGGATGGGCATGACTTTGAAAGCGGATGTAACGTCAACTTTGGCCAGCCAGGCACCCCGACCCGCGATTTTAATCAGGTAGATGCCTGGTCTATGCCGTGGAATTTAAGCGAAGATTCGTCGAGAGGGGACAGGCTGTTAACACTTGGGAACGGGGAATTGCGTGGGTCTGACAGGGTGATAAAATGCGTTTTTATCTCGTCCGGGTGGATGGCCGTTCTAAATGCATTGCCTGAAATTTTTAATTAATTAATTTTATTATTTTTTTTTTTTATTTATTTTTTTTTTTATTTTTACGGGAGTCGTGGAATAATTTGGATGTTTTATTTGCGGGTTTAGGCTGGACGTACGCCGCCGCAGAGCTACAAATATGCATGGAACGGCTGCGTGCTCTATGGCATCCGCCCGCGTTGAAATTATCACCGATCTGCCTGCCTTCGATAAGAGCGGAGACCTGGGTTCAGTGGGTTGCGCTGGTGGTTGCTGTACGAGTTACGTAGCTGGTGGACAAATAGGGTTGCTCGAACCGGAGTGGGGAGGAGGGGAGGGGGAATGGCGGTTGGAAGGATGAAGAGTGAGCTTGCGCAGCGAGCGGGGGCGGGCCCGCGCTGGTTTGGAGCTGTGGGGCTGCGGGCCACTGCCGGTGGGCGGGGTTGTGCCGCTGCCAGTGGGCGGGGTTGGCACCTGGAGGGTAGAGAGACTGGAGGCGAGGGTTAGCCTGTACTGCTGGCTGGGAAAGCTTCGTGCTAGTGCCCGGGGGCGGAGCTCGGGGCCGCTGGAAAGGGAGAGGGTTATTAGGGGTATAAGGCTGAGCTGTAAAAGGGGAGCAGCTGGGCTCGTCCGAATGCGGCGCTGCGGCGGCAGAGGCATTGGCGGAGCAAAGCGAGCCGTGTCCTGAGCGGGAGGACGACGGAGTTGCCTGGGGCGGTATATTTTGAGCCCTGCGGGTTTTGCCCTGCCTGCGGGCCGGTTTGGGAGACATATAGGTCGTACGGCTCCGCTTTGTGCTTCTTCCTTGAGACCTGTGGGTCCGACTTGCCCAGCGCTTGTCTTAGCCCGGCTACGGTCCAGTTCCCCACGGGAGGGATCGTCGGGATGGTCGAGCGGTAGGAGGAGGCCGGGGAAGAAGGTGGTGGTTTTGCTGGGGGCGGCGAAGCCTGGTACCGGCGTCCGGGTGAACGCGCGGATGGTCGGGCCGGAGTGCGGCCGCGAGAAGCCCTGGGCTCAGGAGTGGCGTCCGGCATGACCGAAATGGTCGGGAGACCCGCGACTTGCGGGGGGACATTCCTGGGATTGTTAGTGCCTTCCGCGGAGGAAGCGCTTTAGCGAGACGAGTAGTATCTGGGCGAGAGAAGCTGCTGCGAGCTGTCAGCGGAGCGAGGTAAGACTGCTGAGTCTATATGTACCCTCTAGCTGTTAATTGCTGAGGGCTTCCACCTGTAATTAATTAGCTGGAAGTCCTCCTCCCGAACCTTGTTAGTAAACCTCATATTGTGGCACTTATTTGCAGTACCTTATTTTTCTTTGTGTGGATTTTTTTATTTGGAGTTGGTAATAACAAAACCTGCTATATATCAGGTAACAGGGTTGGGCCTTGTTCTGCGTGTATGCAGGTTGCTATCTTTGTCTTAGTGGTGTCTCAGTTCTGCTATTTTAACTGGTTTTAATTATGACCAATTCCTGCTATTATCTCTCTCTCTCTCTGTATTAGCGGCGTCACATTTCTGTTTTAATAACTGTACCCATGGCAGAAATAAACCCAACAAGTTTCATTCCGGATAAATCCACTCAACCATTCAGGAACTTCGAGGGTTGACACTAATCCTCGATGCACATGCAAATATTTGTGTACACGACAAAAAAGCAACCACGGAGACACACACACACACACACACACATACACACACACACACACACACACAATGTGTCATAATGCACTGTCTATTAAAAATGGCAACGCAATGCACTTTGTAAATAAGCCTGCAAAAAATCTGGATCTTGGAAAACCAATAAAATATTTAGATTTCATAAATATGCTTTAGACTTTCCTCTATGCATTGTCAATTAAGGTCTCTGACAAAGTCTTTATGCTTGATGCATTTTGTTATTTTAAATTTTGTTTCAATCTCCAAACCATATCAGCCAAACACTTGTAAATGCTGGTACCAATCAAATTGACAATCAATTGTTGGATTTTAAATCCTCTTGTAAAGTACCCATTCTCTTTAGGTGTCGATCTTATTGATGACGCTTCATGTTATCGTTTACTTTTTTGTCAAGATTAAACTAAATTCTCATTTGGAAATCTGCCTTTGTGCATCCCCTGCAAAAATAAGAAGTCCTTTTATATGTAAAAACATACACTGATACACAGTTTGTTCAATGTGAAGAGCTATGTTAATTACCAACATAGTTAGTGAGTGAAAGTTCCTTCCGGGTCAGGGGTCGAAAGCCACATTTTTTGCACATTACAGAAAAACTTTCAACACGGGAAGGGTTTCTCATTGCCAGAGGGGAGTATTTTTTCTTCATTTCATAAATGCAACATTTTAATTGGATTTTAATAAAATAGGCCCTAATAAACCCAAGTTGTATTTGAGCTGGATCTAGAGGCTATAAAAGCGTTGCTACAGTTCACAAAACAACTTTTCTTTTGGACAAGATAAATGCCATTGCAAAGATGAATATAATTTCAGTTCTCACTGTGTTTTTCACAAGACCTCAATAGAATTTCTGCTTTGTATTGTACCAAATCAAAATGTCACATTTGTTTTTGTTTGTTCTCTCTGTTTTTTGATTGTTTTTATCTTCTCAGTACGAACGACTCCCAGTGAAAAGCTTTCAATCTACCAAATATTTGTTTTTTAATGACACATTTTCTAATACACTGTTGTGGCATCAGTTGAGCCATTTGTTAAGTCCTGCGGCCTTCACCAACTGCCACCTTTCCTAACAGGGACCTAGTGCACTACAAAGGAAATAGGGCTCTTAAAACGTCCACTCATTACAGGCGGCTTATAGAGACTCGCCAAAAGGATGTGTGGTTCCTTTTGTTTATGTTACACTCTGAAGTGATGTTGATGAACAGTTATTCCACTGGTATGTTCTAAATGCACCCCTCTAGGCTTTGGTTCCCCGTCAGAAGTTCTGCTCTAGTTAGGGAGCAAGTTCCCATTTTGGACATGAGCCACATCGATCACAGCTTTGGCGCTGTCCACGGTTCTGCCCGGTCCACTGAACAACAGATGCTGATTAGGTGAAATCCTACTGATTCGTAGTGTCCCTGTTTTCGTGCGCGGCGTGAACCTCAGCAGATGGAAACGGAACCCTGGGAAAGAAAAATTAGGAGATTATACTTTAAATGTTGGTCATTTAAAATCCATTCCGAAATGTTCTCTTCCATCCAGAATGATGAGAGGATAGATCAGTTGATCTTTCTGAAGTAAAAAAAACAAACAACCCATTTAAACGTCATGTTAGTATGCAAAGCTTGGTCTGACTTTCCCAACAATCACGCCCCCTGAAAGGCCAGACAGACAAGCAGAATGGCCAACAAAAAAAATAACAGAGTTGTCTCGATCACCGCCACATGTCACCCCCGTAAATGTTGTAAATGTTGACAGTACATTTTTAAACCGAAACATGGGACTGATTTGTTAAATTTCCTGTGCAGGCAAGAAATTTTTTAGCGGCTACATAAAGGATGTTTTGATCATTTGTAGGTAAAATAAAAATTAAATACATCTCCTTCCAGAGGGTTGAATTATTGCCAATATGTAGGACCCGGACTACCCTCCTTCACACACACACACACACACACACACACACACACACACACACACACACACACACACACACACACACACACACACACACACACACACACACACACACACACACACACACACACACACACACACACACACACACAAACACACACACACACGGCTCTAAGAGCTATGCAGGCTCTTTGGCCAAGAAGGTACAAATGCAACCTGCTAATGAATCTAAATGTGTATCTGAAAATGCATTGCGTTAACCAAGCACCTCTCCAGCCCACATCACCAGTAATCATATCAAGCTCAGCCTTGATGTGAACATTAGAAGGAAGCTTAGACTGACTCATCCTAGTGTGACATAAGAGTCAGGTCACATGGAGAAATACATATTGATAACGTACTCCACTCCAGGTCACATATGGAGAAATACATATTGATAACGTACTCCACTCCAGGTCACATGGAGAAATACATATTGATAATGTACTCCACTCCCGGTCACATGGAGAAATACATATTGATAACGTACTCCACTCCAGGTCACATGGAGAAATACATATTGATAACGTACTCCACTCCAGGTCACATGGAGAAATACATATTGATAACGTACTCCACTCCCGGTCACATGGAGAAATACATATTGATAATGTACTCCACTCCCGGTCACATGGAGAAATACATATTGATAATGTACTCCACTCCAGGTCATATATAGAAATACTTATTGATAACGTACTCCACTCCAGGTCACATATAGAAATACATATTGATAACGTACTCCACTCCAGGTCACATGGAGAAATACATATTGATAACGTACTCCTCTCCAGGTCACATGGAGAAATACATATTGATAACGTACTCCACTCCAGGTCACATATAGAAATACATATTGATAATGTACTCCACTCCAGGTCACATAGAGAAATACATATTGATAACGTACTCCACTCCAGGTCTCATAGAGAAATACATATTGATAACGTACTCCTCTCCAGGTCACATGGAGAAATACATATTGATAACGTACTCCACTCCAGGTCACATATAGAAATACATATTGATAACGTACTCCACTCCAGGTCACATATAGAAATACATATTGATAACGTACTCCACTCCAGGTCACATGGAGAAATACATACACAAACACACACACACACGGCTCAATATGTACTCCACTCCAGGTCACATGGAGAAATACATATTGATAACGTACTCCACTTTCCTCTGTCCAGGTTGTGAGACGCGAGGGTTTGGCGTGAAACAGGAAGTGAGAGAACACCAGGAGCTCTAGAATGAAACAACCTCTGCTCTTAAATTGTGTAACCAGAGAGACCTCAATGTTGCCACTGTGCCACGTTCACGTCCCCAGCACATGATCATGTTAGTGTGTGTGTGTGTGTCTCTGTGTTATTTCCTGTCAGATTTCCCCGGCCAGCACCAGTAAGGGGCAGCGTATCTCTCGGGGGTGTTAATTATTCTGAAGATCAACTATGTCAGCAAAACTCTCTGATTACACATAATTGGCCCTCTGTGGGAGCTCAGGACCTCTCATTAAAAGACATATTCGCCTGGACACACACACACACACATTTACACACACACTTCAGCAGCACATTTACATTAATGATGTTCACCTGTGATCATAACCATGTAAACAGCCCCCCCCTCCTCCCCCATCCCACGTCTTCACTCAAATGACCCACCCCCCACCCTCTCACCCCTATCACCACACACCTTCCCAGGGACCTCAGAGATGTTTTGAATTATGGGTAATTATGTTTTGGTAGCTCCATTTTGCGCGACTCATCAGAAATCGAGGTAGACTTCTTTACGCAAGGGCAGAGTGATTGATTTCACCTAGTAACACTTCAGTTACAGATACCTGACCCTTGACCCCAGAACCCCAGAAAGGATATTTTCCTGTCAGGTATTATGCAATTGAAAATCCTTGACGAACAGCAGTTATATTCATCAGTTGCCTCATGACAACTTATAAATTCTTAGGTTTTTCATCACATGAACTCAATCACTCTAAATCCACTGAACGGATGTATATTCCACTACACCATATTGGTACTCTAGTGAGATCTGTCAAACAAGAGTTTTGTTTCCTGCGTGCATTAAGTTCTCATGGTTCAGATCTCACGTTCACCACCAAGAGAAGCTAATCCATGCATTTATCTCCAGTAGGGTTGACTACTGTAATGGGCTCTTAACTGAACTCCCCAAAACAGACAGTAAAACAGCTGCAGCTCATTCTAGAAACTTAACCAAGACCAAGAGAACAGAACACATCACTTCAATTCTTAAATCTTTGCACATGGCTTCCAGTCAGTAACAGAATAGATTTTAAAGTGATGCTTTTTTCTATACATATCTGAACGGTCTGGGCTCTGAATACATTTCTGACATGTTTGAAGATTATAAACCAAGCAGGGCACTCAGATCACTGAACTCAGGACAGCTAGTAGAGCCAAGTGTCCAAACTTAACATGGCGAAGCTGTATTCAGCAGTGAAGGCTTGTGACATGCCCAGTGAAAACCCTTCTCTGTCCAGGCACCCAGATAAGGCCAGCAGAATACTGTCCGTTTTCAGACAACATCTAAACCCCAACCTTTCCAAGCCTACCAAAAATAACTCCACAACACCCCTTGACTTGGCGAACTTGTTTTCTAATCAGGGTTGTTTGTGAGTGGGATTTATTTACTTCTAGAAAGTTGTTCCACCTACTGCAACCTCATAAAACATTTGTCTGTAGGTTTCTCAGGATGACAGCATCTGCTGAATTACTTAAATGTCAACGTGGAAAGGGTCCATGAAAGACGCAGATGGAAGAGAGAGAGAGAGATAGAAATAGAAAAAGAGACAGAAATAGAATGGAAAAACGCTTGTTATTCCTTCTCCTTCTCTCACTCTTTTCCCTCACGAACATCTACGCTATCAGGTACGTTATATCTCCACTCTTTTCCCTCACGAACATCTACGCTATCAGGTACGTTATATCTCCACTCTTTTCCCTCACAAACATCTACGCTATCAGGTACGTTATATCTCCACTCTTTTCCCTCACGAACATCTATGCTATCAGGTACGTTATATCTCCACTCTTTTAATTTCCATTCATTTTTATTGTAAAGGATTAATGAGTGATGGAAATGTACTGTGACGTCAAGAACGCCATTTGGTTCCGATATTAAAGTTGCTCTGCGAATCAAACTTTGCCTGATCGATTGTGATGGAGAGATGGAAGAATAGAGAGAGGTGGAAAGAGATCGACGAGGAGAGAGACAGACGGAGAGAGAGAAGAAGAGAAAGAGCGGATGAGTGATCAAACAAGATGGGAAGAGAAAGAGGGAGTGGAGAGAGACAATGAAAGGACATCAGAACTGGGTTGTTTTTTTCCAACCATCTTGAAGCCAGCCACACCAAAACATGTTGTAATTGTGTCCAGTGGGCAGGAGCAGATCACACATAGAAACCTGAAGAAAACACTGACGGTGGTGTGTGAGTCTAAGGAATATGCCTCTAGCACTAGACTGCTCCCACGTCACCCAGCCTGGACACTATTGGCTCTGGACATCCTGTAATATAACTGGACAGCGCTCATCTTTTGCACAACTGTATATATATATATATATATATAACTAGATATTGTTCTTTTGCACAATTGGATTATTGAACCTGAATCTTTCTGTTTCTGCTCACATCTAGACATTGCTCCTATGTACTATTCAGAAACATATTATACATTATATTTACCCAGTACATGTGCCAATCAGACAGGGTCTCTTGACTGTTCGTGTTGTGTGTTTGCTGTTTTGTGTACGTCTTAAAATGTGTGTTTTAACGATGCAGCTAGTGGTCAGAAAAAAATCCTTGTGTGGGTGAGCAGACTTGTGATTCTGATTCTGATCATGGACTAACTGTGAGCACATTCTGATCATGGACTAACTGTGAGCACATTCTGATCATGGACTAACTGTGAGCACATTCTGATCATGGACTAACTGTGAGCACATTCTCATCATGGACTAACTGCGAGCACATTCTGATCATGGACTAACTGTGAGCACATTCTGATCATGGACTAACTGTGAGCACATTCTGATCATGGACTAACTGTGAGCACATTCTCATCATGGACTAACTGTGAGCACATTCTGATCATGGACTAACTGTGAGCACATTCTGATCATGGACTAACTGTGAGCACATTCTGATCATGGACTAACTGTGAGCACATTCTCATCATGGACTAACTGCGAGCACATTCTGATCATGGACTAACTGTGAGCACATTCTGATCATGGACTAACTGTGAGCACATTCTCATCATGGACTAACTGTGAGCACATTCTGATCATGGACTAACTGTGAGCACATTCTGATCATGGACTAACTGTGAGCACATTCTCATCATGGACTAACTGCGAGCACATTCTGATCATGGACTAACTGTGAGCACATTCTGATCATGGACTAACTGTGAGCACATTCTGATCATGGACTAACTGGCACATTCTGATCATGGACTAACTGTGAGCACATTCTGATCATGGACTAACTGTGAGCACATTCTGATCATGGACTAACTGTGAGCACATTCTGATCATGGACTAACTGAGCACATTCTCATCATGGACTAAGCACATTCTGATCATGGACTAACTGTGAGCACATTCTGATCATGGACTAACTGTGAGCACATTCTCATCATGGACTAACTGTGAGCACATTCTGATCATGGACTAACTGTGAGCACATTCTGATCATGGACTAACTGTGAGCACATTCTGATCATGGACTAACTGTGAGCACATTCTCATCATGGACTAACTGTGAGCACATTCTGATCATGGACTAACTGTGAGCACATTCTGATCATGGACTAACTGTGAGCACATTCTCACAGTCCCCCAAAAAACTATTTATCTTCACAATGAATTTGAAACTATTAAATATCAAATATTTATTGGGTGAAATGTCCACATTTGCTTCTATGGCAGCCAGATATATAGCACTGTGCCAAAACCAGAGAGACAGACGATAAGATGTGGGAACATAAGAACGGTATCTTTATTTCACGTTATATCGTTCCCACAGTGAGTCTCTCTACATACATATTTATATATGTAGAGAGATGAGGAGAGGGTTGGCTATATATTTATATATATATATGTAGAGAGATGAGAAGATGGAGAAAGACATTAAGAAAAATGACTACAGAGAGAAACGATAGAGAGTGAGGAGAGAGAGAAGTAGAAATTGAATAAAATGATAATTAAGAGAGTTCTTGGCCCCAATTTAAAAGACATATCTATATACGCTCCCTAGCACTGTGACAAGTCAAAACAGCAAGAGGTGTGTGTGTATGTGTGTGTGACTCGCACACACACCTGTAACTGATCTGCATTAAAGAGGCGGAGCAGATAGGAGTCCAGATATGAGACAGAGGCTCTGATAATTATAAAGGAGAGTTAGGATTATCTGGGAAAAAGATGAACAAGCCTGAAATAAACATTATATTACTACTGACAAAAAAGTTTAGGCCTCCATGTTTATACAGTATATACAGGAGGCCCAAACAGTTTATACATACATATATATATATATATATATATATATATATATATATTAGTGAAGTATACTATTCTCTATTTGACAGCTGTAACTACAGACCCCTTTATTTTTTTTGCCTTCACCGTCAGATTGAAGCAATAAAGCATGGAGGTGTTGTGTTGTGTGTGTATATGGCCAATATATCCTGACTAAGACTAAGAGCTCTTCATTGGAGTCAGTGTTTAGCCTTGCTATATTGGCGATACCACAAACCCCTAAGATGCCTTTTTGCCAGTTACCTGGTGTGTGTGTTTACTGGTTACCAACATAATTAGAAAAGTGAAAGGTGCTGTGATGTCATAGCCCTAATATACGGTCTCAAACACCACAGCGAACGGCCAATCTGCATTCAGGTTTCTAAGAAAACTGTTTATAATGCTAATAATCACACTTGTTGCTGTGTTTCTAATTCAGTGTGTATCTTTAATCAGTTTGATCAGCTCGTTTTCTCTCTTCTCCCCCAGGGCTAACGTCTCCAAATTACACTCTTTCCTAAGCTGCCAAAATAAGTTTGGCACACGGCGACTCACTGAACTGAAGTCAGTGTTTGTCAGTTGGTTTGTCTGGTATTCCGTCGGTGTGGAGTCTACTGTGGAGGATGGGTACTGTAAGGTGGGTGAACGCCTCTGATATCTCTGCTGCCTTCCTCCCGTTGATCCATCTCTTCATCCGTCTCATCCGTCTCAACGCTTCGTCCGTCTCACCCTCGTTATCACAGCTCCCCTCGCTCACATCTTTATCCACACATTCATCCACGCCTTCATCCACACTTTCGTCCACACCTTCATCCACACCTTCATCCACACCTTCGTCCAAAACCACATCCACACCTTCATCCACACCTTCGTCCACGCCTTCGTCCACACTTTCGTCCACGCCTTCGTCCACACCTTCGTCCACGCCTTCGTCCACACCTTCGTCCACACCTTCGTCCACGCCTTCGTCCACACCTTCATCCACACCTTCGTCCAAAACCACATCCACACCTTCATCCACACCTTCGTCCACACCTTCGTCCACACTTTCGTCCACGCCTTCGTCCACACCTTCGTCCACGCCTTCGTCCACACCTTCGTCCACACCTTCGTCCACGCCTTCGTCCACACCTTCGTCCACGCCTTCATCCACACCTTCATCCACACCTTCGTCCACACCTTCATCCACACCTTCGTCCACACCTTCGTCCACGCCTTCGTCCACACCTTCGTCCACACCTTCATCCACACCTTCGTCCACGCCTTCGTCCACGCCTTCGTCCACACCTTCGTCCACGCCTTCGTCCACACCTTCGTCCACACCTTCGTCCACACCTTCATCCACACCTTCGTCCACACCTTCATCCACACTTTCGTCCACACCTTCATCCACACCTTCGTCCACACCTTCATACACACCTTCGTCCACACCTTCGTCCACACCTTCATACACACCTTTGTCCACGCCTTCATCCACACCTTAATCCACACCTTCGTCCACACTTTCGTCCACACCTTCATCCACACCTTCGTCCAAAACCACATCCACACCTTCATCCACACCTTCATCCACACCTTCGTCCACACCTTCATCCTCAAGCGTCCCGGCAGAGCGCTGGATAATTCTGCATCGCCGTCACTCCCAGAGCCTCCTCGCTTCACCCTGCCCCTCCACCCTACGCCGCACCTCCACAGCCCTCCTCCTCTCCTCTGCCCACGCTTTACCAATAAAGGGAGAAATTTGATATCTAAGATAACAGAAATGAGATTACCCAGGGTTCCATAACTGAGACCTGCCAGCCAGGAGACAGAGTGAGTGATTACCCAAGCTTTATGCAAGAGGAGCCACATCCCATTAGAGGAGGTCTCCGTCGGCACGGACTCACAACAATAGCCCACGCTCTCCGGCTGTTATTTCCAGAGACCAGGCTCCCCTGTGTCTCCGTGAGCTCTCTGTGTGTGTGTGTGTGTGTGTGTGTGTATGTGTGTGTGTATGTCTGTCTGTGTGCCATTGCGTGACATGAAGATCCTTCTCAGCGACTTAAAGTGTCAGAAAGTAGAACTGATGGCCTCTATCAATATCGCTTATGCGTTTTGTGTCGAGGCAGAGCATGTTCGCCAAGGAACACGCGTGAGCTCGGATCACAGGAAATGACACGTGATGGATTCGCCGGTGGGTTTTCAGGGGATTTCGGCAAACCGGATAGGCAAAAAATAATGACACACGGCATAAACACATCGAAATGAGAAAAGGGTTATGACATCAAGAGAAAATATGATAGAAAAACCTGCGCAGTTACTTAATTTGACATGTATTTTGATCTCACATATCACTAAGGATTGGATATCTATAAATAATACAGATTTTAGGTACAAATAATTGCAGCATGACACGAATAACTTTCTCTTTAAGAACTCTGATTGTACGACCAAAGTGACAGGAGTGATTCATACCCATACCATACCCAAATATTAGTTTCAGTTTATCTGCCACCGGGTTTAAATGTGCCCCGATCGATGTGATTGGCTCAGGGAGCAGAACACGCAATGTTATTCGTCCTGGGGAAACAATGCCACAGCATGATGCGTTTGTTTGAATTGAAGCAGCTGGCACGCGCCGGGACCCTAGCAACAGTGGTTGCCGAGGAAGCCATGTCATCTGTTGACATTCCGAGGGGCCCCAGTAGCTAAACATCAATACTGCGTGTCGGTTTGTGCCTGTGTGTGTGTGTATGTGTGTGTGTATGTGTGTGTGTGTGTGTGTGTGTATGTGTGTGTGTGTGTGTGTGACCCCAGGAATAACACATCAATAGCATGTGTAAATGTATGCATGTATGCGGGCGTGTGTGTGTATGTGTGTGTGCGTGTGTGTATGTGTGTGTGTAGCTGTCAGCGAACAATAGCCGGCACGTGGGGCCTTTGTGCCGATGATACTGACCCACAGACCCATTAGTCCCACCCCGCCCCAGACCCGGGCACCTCCCACCACCCCGCCCCGGCCCCCTCCCCCACCCATCTGCCGTCACCCTAAAGCACCACAGCTTATGGTTCCAACGGTATCCCACACAATGGACACCTCACAAACTACACACTTGCCTTTGTCGCGCACTTTCTTGACTTGAACCCAGCGGGGGGCTAGGGCACCATTTAGACTCGCAGCAGTTTACAGACGGAGGATGTTGTGGTTTGAAAAGAGGGCCAGTTAGAATTTGGAGCCGCCATTAGGGGCAGTCTTGTCCTGGACTTCAGACTTCCATTAGCGGATGTTTTTAAAAATCGGGGCAAGCCGGTCGCGGCAGTGGTGGCAGATGTTGGTGTTGCCTTCACACAGGAAACCGTATTTGTTCTATCCAGGGTGTCTGTTCCTTCCTCGCAGAGGGAGAGCAGCCAGGGAGGACAGCTAAATTACAATGTGGCAGAAATACGTTCTGAAGAGTACCTTCATGTAAATGAATAACATTAAGTCATTTTGAAACGCCTCCACAAATTTGCTTTTTTAAAATAAATGTTTTTCCATTTCGGGGAATAAAATTATAAATGACCGCACAGGCAGTTGGCGCAAAGGAATGACGTGTTTTGTCTTTTCTTTCTGAGGTGTAAAGAAGCACGTAATGTAATATATTATTTGATATGACCTGTGTAATATATTATGTGATATGACCTGTGTAATATATTATGTGATATGACCTGTGTAATATATTATGTGATATGACCTGTGTAATATATTATGTGATATGACCTGTGTAATATATTATGTGATATGACCTGTGTTATATATTATGTGATATGACCTGTGTAATATATTATGTGATATGACCTGTGTAATATATTATGTGATATGACCTGTGATATGACCTGTGTAATATATTATGTGATATGACCTGTGTAATATATTATGTGATATGACCTGTGTAATATATTATGTGATATGACCTGTGTAATATATTATGTGATATGACCTGTGTAATATATTATGTGATATGACCTGTGTAATATATTATGATATGTGTAATATATGACCTGTGTAATATATTATGTGATATGACCTGTGTTATATATTATGTGATATGACCTGTGTAATATATTATGTGATATGACCTGTGTAATATATTATGTGATATGACCTGTGTAATAATATATTATGTGATATGACCTGTGTAATATATTATGTGATATGACCTGTGTATATATTATGTGATATGACCTGTGTAATATATTATGTGATATGACCTGTGTAATATATTATGTGATATGACCTGTGTAATATATTATGTGATATGACCTGTGTAATATATTATGTGATATGACCTGTGTTATATATTATGTGATATGACCTGTGTAATATATTATGTGATATGACCTGTGTAATATATTATGTGATATGACCTGTGTAATATATTATGTGATATGACCTGTGTAATATATTATGTGATATGACCTGTGTAATATATTATGTGATATGACCTGTGTAATATATTATGTGATATGACCTGTGTAATATATTATGTGATATGACCTGTGTAATATATTATGTGATATGACCTGTGTTATATATTATTTGATATGACCTGTGTAATATATTATGTGATATGACCTGTGTAATATATTATGTGATATGACCTGTGTTATATATTATGTGATATGACCTGTGTTATATATTATGTGATATGACCTGTGTTATATATTATGTGATATGACC
Organism: Dallia pectoralis; assembly: GCA_029465975.1. NCBI lineage: Eukaryota > Metazoa > Chordata > Actinopteri > Esociformes > Umbridae > Dallia > Dallia pectoralis. Next base: position 3,028,026 of record CM055739.1, on the reverse strand, counting down.
TGTGTTATATATTATGTGATATGACCTGTGTTATATATTATGTGATATGACCTGTGTTATATATTATGTGATATGACCTGTCTAATATATTATGTGATATGACCTGTGTAATATATTATGTGATATGACCTGTGTAATATATTATGTGATATGACCTGTGTTATATATTATGTGATATGACCTGTGTTATATATTATGTGATATGACCTGTGTAATATATTATGTGATATGACCTGTGTAATATATTATGTGATATGACCTGTGTAATATATTATTTGATATGACCTGTGTAATATATTATGTGATATGACCTGTGTAATATATTATGTGATATGACCTGTGTAATATATTATGTCATGTGATATATATATATATATATATATCACATATCTGTTGACAAATCTGTTCTTCTGCCTCCAAAACAGTACAGTTAACCCCAACTGTGCTTCACTGAAAAAAATAATATGGTCTTAGTAAAAAAAATGAATGTAATAAATGACTTATGTGGTATCTGGTTGAAGAAAGGAGAAAAATCTCCAGGTAATAAAAACATGTGGACAACCTCAAACTCTGATAAACTCCTTGCCCGCGGGCTAAATGCATTTCTAGGCCCTTTAAAGTGCCCTACTTTGACTATGGCCATATTGTTCTAGAAGGGCACCCTATTCCCACTGGCCATTGGTCGATAAGATAACAGCGTGGAGGAAATAGAGCCCTTTAGGATTGTACCAAGGACTCAGGAATCAAAGCAAATAAAATGTATTCCAGATAGTGTCTCTGACCCTCTCCTGCCAAGGACCTCACATGTTCTAGATACATCTCACGTTTCTTTACACCTGATATATGTATCTGTTGGCCCTTTTATACTGCCGCCACAGAAAATTAGATCTTCTGTATCATGCGTCCCAAAAAGCGCCCTAACCACTTAACATGACCGCTAGATATGACCAGGGCAGACCAGGGGAGAGGCTTCCAGGTGTGTAGGCCTCAGTTTGGGTTGCAACTGTAGTCTATCCTATTAAAGTGAACCTTGCTGCTAAAATGAGTCCTGGTGATTGATTGATACAAGTTAAATCTTGTAACAGCTTAATGCCGTCATCGGGACGGAATAAATTGTACCAAAAGGTGTCTGGAACCCCAAGGTGAGGTGGTAATGAAAGCTACAGCCTGACATATTCCAGTCAAACAGACAGATACCTTGTGAAGTGTGACGACTGACTGATCTGGGTTCTGCTAAAGTGTGGCCACTCTCTCCCTGAGATTCCGCGTGCCATTTGAGACCTGAGCATTTCGCTCTTGGCAGCCTAAGCTCTTCTGCTTCTCTGTGTGTGTGTGTGTGTGTACTTAGGATGGGTTTGGAGAGGTGCGACTTTATGAGACGTAGTGAGACAGCTAATGGGGAGGCTAGGCGAGGTGGGTGAGACAGGTGAGGAGATATGAGGGGTTAATAAAAGCGAGACAGGGAGGTGTATTCTGGGTAGTGAGGTGAGGTTGTGATGAGGGGGCCTCTATGGAGGGAGAAATACAGGCAGTCTCTTGTCAGCACCTGACAAAGAAATGTTCCAGGTTGTTTCTCCATTTACCGGTTCTTTCAGCTGAGAAAAAGACCGTCCACCAGAGTATGTTCTGTTCGGTTCAGTCCATTCACCGGCCCAACAATACAACACAAAAAACACACACACACACACACACACACACACACACACACACACACACACACAGGGACAAAGCTCAACCGTTCAAATCCCATCCCACTTCAAACAAATGAATAAATGTTACCTCACAAAACAACCCGTGTCTCCCTCTCAAATGACAAAAAACCCAGTGTGAACGTGACAAAGCTTGATGATTCAAATTCCAACCTTTAACCAACCGAGCACCAGAAATTCATGTTGAAATTTAAATATCCTTTTTTCCGTCCTGTCGCCGGCACGCTCCCAACTCTCCTCCCCCTACGTCCCGTCATTCCTTTGTCAGCTGTTCCTACCTCAGGCTGGCAGTGTGTGTGTGTGTATGTGTGTGTGTGTGTGTGTGTGTGTGTGTGTGTGTGTGGGTGTGTGTGTGTGTGTGCAAGGTCTGGATGAGACAGAATAGGCCCAGCAGCCTCCTTGTCAAGCCAACATTAAGACAGTTTGGATGGGATTCAAATGCTCCCTCCTCCATAATTTAATTATGTTTTTGCGTTTAATAGAAAGTGTCCCTGTTGCTTTATATACCCACATAGAATGTACGCTAATATGGTATTGACATAGTGTATGTGCCATTGACATTAACTACGTTTACTGCTAAACAAGGGCCATCTACATCACCACGGTTTTAAAGAAAACCACTGTACCCATAATGCATAGCGATTCCCAGCTCTTCCCAAGCTGTATAGACATTTCTAAATTAAAAGCTATGTGTCATTTTCCAGAGAACCTCTACGAACATGTTTTTCCAACCTAAGAAAAAGCAACCTTCGATGTAGAGCTCATGGCCTTCTGTCGGACTGTTGTCTTTACAGAGCAAGATAAGTCTTCTCAACATGGTGATTATGTAACTCTGTGGACCACAGAACCTCCTGAAGACATGTCAGCTACTCAGTTGGAAGACCACATCCACCAAACCAATGCCACAACAGTTGCCTAAGAGATCACCAGGTTATTGAACGACCACACAGCCGGCTCGGTCTGGTTGAAACGGTGCGTAACTGTGACACCTCTGATCACTCACACAATAATGCTTGATGACCTAACCATAAGTGAGCTGGCAGTTCCCCGGTCTGTCAGAAGGGGTCAGTAGACCGTCTAACACACCTACCAGGCCTGGAATGTGCTGATTCAATCTCATTCAATGCTCCCATGGGAGGAATACATATTGTGTGATGAGCTGCAGCAGTTACTATATTATTACTATATTCATTATTATTATTATTAGAAGCCTACTGATGCTAGTCGGGTTATTCCACCAGGAGCTGTTCACAGTCTAGTCCGGCACTATTGAAAAATAAGCCCATCAAATCACAAATGTACATTGTTAAAGTCCACTTTCACAATGTACACGGTCAGAAAGAATAGCTCCAATACAGTACGTTCCCGGTAATGAACGAGAATCACAGCTCAATAAAGTATTCCATTTAACCGGGAATTCATGATTGATATGAACGAAAAAGAAAATGTCTAGATAAAAAAAATGTATTGATAGAATGAATGGAATAGATTAGTCAATAAAATGTGTTAAATTAGACGCCTCAAGCAATAATTATAACTAAAACGCTTGAAAACTCTATCAGTTTTTTTCTGGAAATGTAGGTTTAATTTCCTTTCATTTTGTAGTCAAATTCAAGTTTGAGTATCATTTAAGTTTTTGGAACATTTCATTTCAGATTTCATATAACGTTGCCTTCCTTGCCATGAAGGGGGTTCGAGTACCAATCAGGATGTGATGTCGTCCTGATAATGAGGAAGATGAATGAGGAAACGGTTCTCTTTTTAAACGGTTATAGTGGGGGAGTGACTGCTGTAGTAGAGACCCTGGTGGCCATCTGCAAGCCCACTGCCTGGGTCAGACACACTCAAACCCACCCAGAACCACTGATCCAAGAGGTGACACAAACCCACCCAGAACCACTGATCCAAGAGGTGACACAAACACACCCAGAACCACTGAGCCAGACACTCAAACACACCCAGAACCACTGATCCAGGAGGGAACACAAACCCACCAGAACCACTGATCCAGACACACAAACCCACACAAACCCACCCAGAACCACTGATCCAGACACACAAACCCACCAGAACCACTGATCCAGACACACAAACTCATCCAGAACCACTGATCCAGACAGACTTCATTCCATTTTTAGAGCGCACCTCTTGATCATGACACACAAAAGCCAGGGCAAAAGTTACGCACTCCAGAAGAAGTGATTTAGGACGTTGTGAGGGTGAAAGGCACTCTGACACGGATATGATTGCATTAGGGTGAAGTGTAAGTGTTGTTTAGTTTGTGAAAACATGCCGCTGTAAATGTCTTAAACTGATCACAGAACTGTGGACATGACAGATCACTGACCACACTGTTCCTAAACGAGTATGTGTAAGAGCGTGTGTGTGTGTGTGTGTGTGTGTGTGTGTGTGTGTGTGTGTGTGTGTGTGTGTGTGTGTGTGTGTGTGTGTGTGCGTGTGTGTGTGTGTGCGTGTGTGTGCGTGTGAGTGTGTGTGTGTGTATATTTGTGAGTCACAGAAGGCTGGCGATTTGAAAAGGAATTAATTATAATAATGCCTGGAACTGAAACCATGCGTGTGTGACGTTTTTTTTTACAATCACATCGTCCCCAGTTTAGGTGACACCAGTTGCCTGTAGTGTGTGTGTCTGTCTGTCTGTGTTGTGTGTGTGTTGTGTGTGTGTGTGTGTGTGTAAGTTCTTAGACCTCGGTCCAGCCACGAACAGCAGACACACAGGGGTAAGACTCCTAATTAGGTGGGACTCATTGTCAAAACACAATGACGCCAGAAGAATTGAACAACAAATTAATTAGCAACTTCCTTGTTCACCCAAAAACAGAATGTGGGATTTAACGTAATGAATGCAGAGAAATCACCAGAATGTAACAATTAGCACTTTACCACCAGGTTCTCACAATTCATTCTGCATTTTAGTCATTTTCCGGACATTGGGACTTTTGACGGAGACTAAAAAGTCAAACGGCAAACACACACGCACACGCACACGCACACACACACACACGCATGTCCATAGAAATATCGGATTCAAATACGTTTTCATTATTTTTGTGTAGCTCCCTTGGTATTAGCGGAACACAGAAGCCAATGCAATAAAATTCATTATTGGCCACTCTCTAATCTTAGTTGTTCTGGATTAAAGGACTGCTGAATTAATTAAACGTTACAGCAATGTTGAGTAAGTGATTTCTACAACTAAAATATGGAAGAATAGGAGAAAGTAAAGCATGGATCCTTAATATTTTATTTTTTAATTATTGGACCCACATTACAGTGATTTGTTTTGGGCGGGTTTTTATTATTATTTTGTATTTTTAAAAATGACCTGGAACAGTAAGGTATTAAGCATTGGGATAATATTAAATATTCGCCTTGTTTTATTCTAATTTAATGAATTCTAAATGGTTAGTCATTGTTGCAGATTATTCCACCACATTCATAACAACGTGTCCTCTGAAGTATATACCAGAATCCTTGCACGCCGGAGAGAGTGCATTCTTGGGTATTTTACTTTCGTTGAGCTTGTACGCACCTTTCCTGCCACAAATTGCTAGTACGACATGGCAGGTCGACCATATTCACTGATTTATAAACGAATAGGGGAGGGCAATTGGACCTGCTTTAACAGAACCTCTGGGACAATCTGCAAGCTGTATTCACCTCAAGTCTTCACATAGTGCCACTAAATGTAGGGGTTTAAACCCTGGGACAATCTGCAAGCTGTATTCAGCTCAAGTCTTCACATAGTGCAACTAAATGTAGGGGTTTAAACCCTGGGACAATCTGCAAGCTGTATTCAGCTCAAGTCTTCACATAGTGCAACTAAATGTTTAAACCCTGGGACAATCTGCAAGGTATTTAAACCCTGGGACAATCTGCAAGCTGTATTCAGCTCAAGTCTTCACATAGTGCCACTAAATGTAGGGGTTTAAACCCTGGGACAATCTGCAAGCTGTATTCAGCTCAAGTCTTCACATAGTGCAACTAAATGTAGGGGTTTAAACCCTGGGACAATCTGCAAGCTGTATTCAGCTCAAGTCTTCACATAGTGCAACTAAATGTAGGGGTTTAAACCCTGGGACAATCTGCAAGCTGTATTCAGCTCAAGTCTTCAACATAGTGCAACTAAATGTAGGGGTTTAAACCCTGGGACAATCTGCAAGCTGTATTCAGCTCAAGTCTTCAAGCTGTATTCAGCACATAGTGCAACTAAATGTAGGGGTTTAAACCCTGGGACAATCTGCAAGCTGTATTCAGCTCAAGTCTTCACATAGTGCAACTAAATGTAGGGGTTTAAACCCTGGGACAATCTGCAAGCTGTATTCAGCTCAAGTCTTCACATAGTGCAACTAAATGTAGGGGTTTAAACCCTGGGACAATCTGCAAGCTGTATTCAGCTCAAGTCTTCACATAGTGCAACTAAATGTAGGGGTTTAAACCCTGGGACAATCTGCAAGCTGTATTCAGCTCAAGTCTTCACATAGTGCAACTAAATGTAGGGGTTTAAACCCTGGGACAATCTGCAAGCTGTATTCAGCTCAAGTCTTCACATAGTGCAACTAAATGTAGGGGTTTAAACCCTGGGACAATCTGCAAGCTGTATTCAGCTCAAGTCTTCACATAGTGCAACTAAATGTAGGGGTTTAAACCCTGGGACAATCTGCAAGCTGTATTCAGCTCAAGTCTTCACATAGTGCAACTAAATGTAGGGGTTTAAACCCTGGGACAATCTGCAAGCTGTATTCAGCTCAAGTCTTCACATAGTGCAACTAAATGTAGGGGTTTAAACCCTGGGACAATCTGCAAGCTGTATTCAGCTCAAGTCTTCACATAGTGCAACTAAATGTAGGGGTTTAAACCCTGGGACAATCTGCAAGCTGTATTCAGCTCAAGTCTTCACATAGTGCAACTAAATGTAGGGGTTTAAACCCTGGGACAATCTGCAAGCTGTATTCAGCTCAAGTCTTCACATAGTGCAACTAAATGTAGGGGTTTAAACCCTGGGACATTCTGCAAGCTGTATTCAGCTCAAGTCTTCACATAGTGCAACTAAATGTAGGGGTTTAAACCCTGGGACAATCTGCAAGCTGTAGCTGTATTTCAGCTCAAGTCTCTGCAAGCTGTATTCAGCTCATAGTGCAACTAAATGCAACTAAATGTAGGGGTTTAAACCCTGGGACAATCTGCAAGCTGTATTCAGCTCAAGTCTTCACATAGTGCAACTAAATGTAGGGGTTTAAACCCTGGGACAATCTGCAAGCTGTATTCAGCTCAAGTCTTCACATAGTGCAACTAAATGTAGGGGTTTGTCCAGCTGATGTTGTTTTACTTTTTCTACATATATAGTTTATTCAGGCTTTCATTAATTTAAGAAGTTGAGTCACAACACAATTAAATGATTACTTAAGTCCCCGTAGGGGGTAGTTTACTCATAAGAGGAGAATACATTTAAATTATTCATTATTATATACTTATTTAATACTGCCATCAAATTGAACAATCATTAATTTACAAGCACCGATGCCAGTTATTTGTAACAGTAGAGTGCTGTTAACATTTTTTATTATTGTTTCTTCATTTCCTCAAAATGACTGGTATGTTAGTATGAAAACATGGAACTATTATAATCTGTATAATGTGTTTAATGTGCACTATAAGGATCTTAAGAACTCCAGAATTCCTACATGCTGACTGTTTCTGTGATTGTATTATAACGAACCAAAAAAAGGCAGGATTTATGTATAACGTACCTGTAAACATGATCAGATGGTACTCAAACAGCCATTAAAGCTGGCACACTATTCTCTAGAAAGTGCACTACATTTGACCTTTTTGCAACAGAGACCATTTCTAGAGATTTAATCACTGAGAATTTGATGTTGGTTAAATCACTAAATCCTCTCTCTCTCATTCTCTCATTCTCTCTCCTTTTCTCTCTCTTTCTCTCTCTTTCTCTCACTCTTTCTCTCTCTCTTTCTCTCTCTTTCTCTCTCTCTCTCTCTCTCTCTCTCTCTCTATCTTAACTTTAACAATACATGCGTAAAACACTTTGACCCATCCAGTGCGCCAATAGTGACCACTCAACAATGACCATAGCATTCTCTTGACCTACCAGATCAAAAACCTGACTATCATCTCAATATTCTGTTTGTTCTCAGCAATGTCAGATTTCTCACAACCACATCCTAATTGTGTTTCAATGCTACGACACAAACAAGTGTTTGTGTAAAACAAGCATTCCGAGGTCATATTTCCTGAAGGAAATGTGAGTATTTCTTTGCATACGTCACTGATTAATTATTTCTGCGGCGGATTTTCCAGTGCATTTTATTATTAGCAGCAGATTTCATGTAAGGGCCCTTCAATCACGATGCACCAATTTTTCCAGCACTCACAAACAGAGCATGCAGATTATTATTATTACGGCTGAAAGTGTGAGGTAGCTACTGAACTCTTGACATTAAGCCAGGAGCGAGTTTAGCCTGAGGCCCGAAAAGCCACCGCACTAGCCCACTTCTTTTGACCCGGGGCCTGTGAAAAGAGCTCCGCACAGGATACACGATGTCATTAGGGACACACGCTTTAAACTTTCCGAAAGAGGCTATGAGGTGGTGGTGGTGGGGGGGGGGGGTGCAGAAGTGGCCCAGCAGGGGTCTGGAGTATGGAGGACATGTCTGAACGTCTGACTTTACCCGAACCACCCACCTGCAGTGCTGAGAGTCTGAAAGCATCATTACTGTAAAGCCCAGTTCCAACCGCACAAACGCCGCACAGCAGAGACAAAGTGAAATGTTTTCCAGGGACCGAACAAGAGTACCAAAGAAGCAGGTCCGCAGAGCAGTGCGGGCGATTCCAAACTGTACTCTATCCCCTAGCTAGACCACTGGACGTAAGCGGATCTCCAGTCCCTGGTTTAAATGTAGTGCACAGGAGAGTTTAGGGTTTTGGACCCACTCCAAAGATTCTGACATGCATTCTTTGTTTAAGCTTCTGAGTGTTTGGAACTGGATCAAAAGCCTGCAGAACGAGAGAGCGTCTGAGAGAGACCACCAATTGGCTGTATAAAATGTGGGACATCAAAAGGCAAGGGCTATCAAAAGAATGGTTTGTGTAATGATTGTTCGGCAGGGCAGGTAGCAGAGTTAGAGTAGCACTTTGTGTGATGAGAGGTACTCCCAAAACAAGAACATTTTGTTTTTAAGAAAACATCCCAATCATTTTCTGACTTGTGGACTGAGGCCATAACGCTGTGGACTTCAATGTGCAACGGTGGGACTGATAACATGGCTAGTCATCTGCTTTCACAGAGTCAGAGGCATTTTAAGTTGTCCACTGCATGTCAGTCACAATATAGGCTACAGCGTATGACATTTTTTCCATATTTTCTTTCTTTAATCAAATTTATTGACAGGAGATGACACAATAGAAAACCAGTAGTGATCTAATAGTAATTGTATACATCATCATCATTTAGTTTTTTTAATCTTAGTTTATCATAAAAAAATCACCATATTTCGTGTTCATACAAATGCTCTACATCTATACTAATTTGTGAACATAATTATATTTTTTGTTAATCGACTGAATTTTAATTTCAGAAACAGCAAGAGAGAGAGAAGGAGAAAGAGTGAGGGAATGAGAGAAAAAGGAGAGAGAAAGACAGGATGGGACTGGGTGTCACGGTGTTTAGGGTGGACGGAAGGATGAATGCCATTCAGGACCACGGAGAGCTTCTATTAATTCCTTTTAATGCAGGACACAACTCCTGGCACTCGGTGTAGCGTTAACCGCTCACAACACAGAATGGTGCGACACAGCGCACTCAATAATATATATAAGCCTCCTCACACGGAGTAACAAGAACCCACAACCTCGCAATGAGCGTCGTGGGGTACACAATACACGTAACATAGAAACAATTCCACACAAAGACAAACCGACACACAGGGAACTTAAATAGTCCTCTAATGAGGTAATGGACACCAGGTGTAGTGATGACGAGACTGAACCAGGTGTGCAGGGGGAGGAGATAACGATGGTGGCTCAGAAGACCGGGGAGGACGACCGCCGAAGCCTGCCAGCAGGTGGCGGTAGACTGGCTTCTGAGGGAGTTCTCACACTGGGAAAGAAATGGAGAAAGAAAGAAAGAGAGAAAGAGAGATGAGAGGGTGAGGGAAAAAAGACGGAGGGTGGGAGAAAGAGAGATGGAGACAGCCAGAGTGCCAGGCAGCTCTCCACACTATAGTTCTATATTACTCCTACGTTTCTCTAAACATATTCTGGCTCCAACCTTCAATCCCGTTTTCTTTTACCACAGCAGAACTCCACAATTCACTTCAACGGTTTGGCACCCGAAAGAGAGAGCGCGGAAAGAAACAGAGAGACGGTTTGAAAGAGTGAAGAGACTTTAAACGATGAGGCTATTTGCAGTAGCGCCCTGTCTGGTGTCTCCATCAAACAACAGAGACTGCTCGTGGCTCTCCGTCCGTTCCGCCAGTCGGCCAGAAACACAACCCGCCCAAAAGGCTTGAGTGTCGTTAGCACTAATTTGCTTAATCTGCTAATGGAAACTACCTTAGGACCAGATGGCGGTAGGGGTTGATGTCTATCGATCTACGGTCCCACACGCGTAGTGGTGTTGGACAGATTTTGTTATACGTCACTGTTTAATGACCCTGTTGCATTGGTTGAAATAAAGTATTTATTTTTACCAAAACATGTATTTTATCTATTCCTAAAGCCGCAATCTTGACTGGACTTGTCGGCTAATCAACAGGTGCTTTATTGCACTGTTATTGCATCAATATTTGCTCTATTGCACTGTTATTTATCTGTATCTTGTTTAGCATCTTGTACATTACTATCCCTCTACCCCCTCAGCCCTTTAGTATAATTTATATTGTTCTATTCATTTGTTTATGTAAGCACCTTCCTGCCATAGTAAACTCCTTGTATGTTCACACAGTCATGGCGATTAAACACTTTTCTGATTCTGATTCTTTATTAGTGAATCGGGTTTGGCCCATTTTACGGGCTATCATCACATTTTGTGATGTCCCTGAGGTTTGATGACCTATGGTTCCCTGGGAACAGGGTTACAGACACCTGGGGTTCCCTGGGAACAGGGTTACAGACATCTGGGGTTCCCTGGGAACAGGGTTACAGACATCTGGGGTTCCCTGGGAACAGGGTTACAGACATCTGGGGTTCCCTGGGAACAGGGTTACAGATACCTGGGGTTCCCTGGGAACAGGGTTACAGATACCTGGGCTTCCCTGGGAACAGGGTTACAGATGTCTGGGGTTGCCTGGGAACAGGGTTACAGACATCTGGGGTTCCCTGGGAACAGGGTTACAGACATCTGGGGTTCCCTGGGAACAGGGTTACAGACATCTGGGGTTCCCTGGGAACAGGGTTACAGATACAGCAGAACGTATTGGTCTGGTCAGTGATATACTTACATAATAAATGCTAGTTCTGACAGGGTTTTCTAATATTTTTTTGTTACATAAACATGCCATGTTTTTGTATTTTAATGTGTGATTTTGTAGGAGAACAATATTTGATACAATATGATACAATATTTTGAAATGGTTTGCAGTATTTTCCTCCTCCGTATGAATTTCTCTTGCACATTTTCTTTTGCCCCTGTTTTTTCCACCTTCTTAATGTCTCCATCTATCTCCTGGTCCATCACTCTCGCTTCTCTGGGTCCAGGACATCGATAACACCAGCATTTAAAACACACATTCACCGTTAAGGATCTGGTGCTCTTTTAGACTGGTGTAACATAGAGACGGGAGGAAAGAGAATGTGCCAGTAGAGAGACACAAAGGGAGGGAGAAAGAGAGAGAGACAAGTATTATTCCTGATTTCTGGTAGGTTACATTAGGATATGGTCAGTTTCTGGTAGGTTACATTAGGATATGGTCAGTTTCTGGTAGGTTACATTAGGATATGGTCAGTTTCTGGTAGGTTACATTATAATATGGTCAGTTTCTGGTAGGTTACATTAGGATATGGTCAGTTTCTGGTAGGTTACATTAGGATATGGTCAGTTTCCGGTAGGTTACATTATAATATGGTCAGTTTCTGGTAGGTTACATTCCTGGTAGGTTCACATAACGCAAATTGAATTCCCCTCATGATTTGGAACACTTAATACCACTTTGATTTGTCTCTAAGGAGCCTTAACCCAGAAATGGTCTACTTCTAAAGGCTGTCAAAGTTATTGTTTCAAAAAACATTTCAAAGTTTTTATATACAAGATGTTAGTTTTTTTGTTTACAAATCTGATTGCTTGGCAGGTCAAAGATGTTCCCGTGAGACAGGAAAACACAAGGACCAGGCAGATGAAATAAGATACTTACATGATTCAAGTTTAAATATTAATCAAATTGATAAACAAATAACACAAGCAAATAGAGTCATTTGATATAGCTTGTATCCTAAATATAATCCTATTCCCTTTGTAGTGCCAAATGACCAGGATTAGTAGTAGTGTACATCATCGAAAACAGAATGTCATTTGGGACTCAGAAAAAAGACAAGTAACACTGAGCTTGAAGCACAGATGTACCCAGAACAAGCCTGTGTTTTCCTTACTCTCTACTTACTCTCTACTTACTCTCTACCTACTATCTACTTACTATCTACTTACTATCTACCTACTATCTACCTACTATCTACCTACTATCTACTTACTATCTACTTTCTATCTACCTACTATCTACCTACTATCTACCTACTATCTACCTACTATCTACTTACAATCTACCTACTATCTACCTACTATCTACTTACAATCTACTTACAATCTACCTACTATCTACCAACTATCTACCTACTATCTACCTACTATCTACTTACTATCTACCTACTATCTACCAACTATCTACCTAGTATCTACTTACTATCTACTTTCTATCTACCTGCTATCTACCTACTATCTACCTACTATCTACTTACTATCTACCTACTATCTACCTACTATCTACCTACTATCTACTTTCTATCTACCTGCTATCTACCTACTATCTACTTACTATCTACTTACTATCTACTTTCTATCTACCTGCTATCTACCTACTATCTACCTACTATCTACTTCCTATCTACTTTCTATCTACCTGCTATCTACCTACTATCTAACTACTATCTACTTACTATCTACTTTCTATCTACCTGCTATCTACCTACTATCTACCTACTATCTACTTTATGACATATTCTAAACTATGTAGATTCAGCAATATAATTTACGGGCAAACGTGCACATGCATGGTTTTGGCTTTCTTCTCCCTCCCCTGCCTCATGTCGACAGAAGGGCTGACCTAGAAGCTCAGAAGAGCCCTCAAAACACAGATGTTCCTCTGAACAAAGAGGCGAGGATTGAGGTGAGGAGTGGCAAGGAGAGGTGAGGAGTCAGGATAAAGGAGCAAGGAGTGAGTAGAGGCGTGAGGAGAGGTGAGGAGAGGTGAGGAGTGGAGAGGAGTCGGGGTGAAGGAGGCGAGGAGCTGGGGGAGTAACTGAAAAAGGTTGTGATGTTCAATTTATTCTGTCTGAATGCATCATCTCCCATCAGGCTGCGTAGAGTTGAAGATCGGGACATGCCTTCTCCCCACAAAGTGGTTCTTCCCACACAGCCCGCGGGACCAGGAAGTCATCCTGAACGACATGTTATTCTAACAACACAATTAGTTCAGTGCGTCTGACTCAGCTTAGGGTGGAGCTGAAGTGCGATGACCGGAGAAAACGCTTCGCCGCTCGCCACCTTCCTCAGCCCGGCAGATCGCTCGGTCGATACTACGACGCAGTTCCTTAGACAGCAGCTCCACACGGGAGCGCCTCTGACAGACGATGAGGAATGATAATGAGGGAGGGAAAGAACCAGGAATGTGAGGAGGACGAGATGAGAGAGGGATGAGAACGAAATGGGCATTGGTGTGAAGTGGAGGGATGAGATAGAAGAGATGGAATATGTCACAGTGGATGAGAGTGTCTGCTGAATGGATGAGGTGCCAAACGCATGAAGGAGAAGAACTCCACTTACACACAGTTTAGTATCACACAGAGATTCTCTGTCCTAACGAACAGCAATAAGACCCTGCTTTAATACCTCAGAAGACCTCTTATCTATCTCCTAATGTTAAAAGTTAAAGGGGCCATTGTCACATTATCCTATTCTCGTCTTTTCATTTCTTTTTTCTCCCCTCAATGAAACAATTTCAGATTTCGAATTAGAATCAAGCGGTGCGATTTAATCTCTATATGACCCGCCTGACACCAGTTACAGACAGATATTAGTCTGAGGTTCTCCTGGGAGACCACTGGTTCCACTGGACCAGATATTAGTCTGAGGTTCTCCTGGGAGAACACTGGTTCCACTGGACCAGATATCAGTCTGAGGTTCTCCTGGGAGACCACTGGTTCCACTGGACCAGATATCAGTCTGAGGTTCTCCTGGGAGACCACTGGTTCCACTGGACCAGATATTAGTCTGAGGTTCTCCTGGGAGACCACTGGTTCCACTGGACCAGATATTAGTCTAAGGGTCTCCTGGGAGACCACTGGTTCCACTGGACCAGATATTAGTCTGAGGTTCTCCTGGGAGCGATGCTGAATGCTGCCTCATAAACTAAACCTTAAACTTTTGCAAAAAGTGCCTTTACTGGTCCTGATCTGGTCAGAGGCCTCTGGTCAGAACTAATGCATGCTGGGAGTATCACTGGCCATGTGTAACGGAGCATCTCTAACAACACACAAAGCAGATACCAATATATACATTATACACTTTACTGTTCTTCCCCTCCACCAGTGATCTCTCTCTTCCTCTTTCTATCCTTTCTTCTCTCTCTCTCTCTCTTCCTGTCTCCGTTTCTCTCTCTTTCCTTCAGCGTAAAACAGTGCACAGCATTTAGTCCTAATCTCCGGAACCCCTCTGATGCTATCTATCTATTACACCAGGAAATAGGTGGAAGGGAGCAGAGTTACCACGGCGACCAGTGTTTCTGCCCCTGGCGTTTCCATGGGAGATGAAAAGCCTAACTGTGTCACAATTGGCACCCTCAAATTTTCAACTGAATCCGTCCCAGTGAAGGGCAATAACATGTAAGCCTCCTCATCACATGTAAGCCTCTTCATCACATGTAAGCCTCCTCATCACATGTACGCCACTAAGCCTCTTCATCACATGTACGGCGCCTCATCACATGTGAGCCTCTTTATCACATGTGACAACAGACAGACAACAGACAGTCAACAGACAGACAGACAACAGACAGACAACAGACAGACAGACATACAGACAGGTAACAGACAGACAACAGACAGACAGACAACAGACAGACAACAGACAGACAGAGATACAACAGACAGACAGACAACAGACAGACAGATAACAGACAGACAACAGACAGACAGGTAACAGACAGACAGCAGACAGACAGCAGACAGACAGCAGACAGACAGGTAACAGACAGACAGCAGACAGACAGCAGACAGGTAACAGAACAATCTAACCACCAACATCATGATCCAGTATTTTCATAAAAACAAACAACATCAACAAATGTTTACACACATGTTACTTTATAGTTTGACTGCATCTGGTGGACTGTGTGTGTGTGTGTGTGATGAGTATGTTTGTATCTGTGTGTGTGTGTTTGTTTCTAGTCTTATGAAACAGATGGGTAACAGATTAAGATGACTTCCTGAACACAATAAATATATTTTTCATATGAAAACAGAAAAAATGCTGCATACATTTACAAACACCTGCTGTATTCTGAACAAACCCCTGATGGGATTTTACTTGAGAGAGACGCGGGAAAGTACGTGTTCTGTGAGTCATTTTGCATGTTTTGATGAATAAGAATGAGCTTTTGTTGCCAAATTACACGCATGCGCACACACACACACACACACACACACACACACACACACACACACACACACACACACACACACACACACACACACACACACACACACACACACACACACACACACACACACACACACACACACACACACACACACACACACACACACACACACACACACACACACACACACACACACACACACACACAGGTTTAAATGTAATCCTTAAATGTAATATCAAAACTGCTTTATGTTGATCTAGTTCAGCGGTGATGCCCGGGTGGTTTTCAGAGGGTGTGTGTTTGTGTATGTGTGCGTGTGTGTGTGTGTGCACATCGCTGGGAAGTGCGCATCTGGTCCCGCTGATCGCCAGTGAGGCCGGTTTCCACGACGATTCATAAACATTCATGTGCTGGAGGAGGCTGGTGTGATGGAGGAGGCTGGTGTGATGGAGGAGGCTGGAAGAGGCTGATGTGATGGAGGAGGCTGGAAGAGGCTGATGTGATGGAGGAGGCTGGAGGAGGCTGATGTGATGGAGGAGGCTGATGTGATGGAGGAGGCTGATGTGATTGGCTGGTTTATGTTCCTCTGGAGTACAGAACAGGTCAGACATTGTTGTTGTTTATGTGGGAGGTCAAGAGAAGCCACTCCCCCTGGGAGAAGGTGCTCATTAGACCTCCACACAGACGTCCTCTAAAACACCAGCCCCTCCATGACGTGCCTGACCAGCCTCCATTACCAGGGCCTGGTATCTGATATTCAGGAGAGGCAGACATATATAACCACCCAGGTTTAATACACCGTCTGTGGCAGACATATATAACCACCCAGGTTTACCACACCGTCTGTGGCAGACATATATAACCACCCAGGTTTACCACACCGTCTGTGGCAGACATATATAACCACCCAGGTTTACTACACCATCTGCGGCAGACATATATAACCACCCAGGTTTAATACACCGTCTGTGGCAGACATATATAACCACCCAGGTTTACTACACCGTCTGTGGCAGACATATATAACCACCCAGGTTTACTACACCGTCTGTGGCAGACATATATAACCACCCAGGTTTACCACACCGTCTGTGGCAGACATATATAACCACCCAGGTTTAATACACCGTCTGTGGCAGACATATATAACCACCCAGGTTTACTACACCGTCTGTGGCAGACATATATAACCACCCAGGTTTACTACACCGTCTGTGGCAGACATATATAACCACCCAGGTTTACTACACCGTCTGTGGCAGACATATATAACCACCCAGGTTTACCACACCGTCTGTGGCAGACATATATAACCACCCAGGTTTACCACACCGTCTGTGGCAGACATATATAACCACCCAGGTTTACTACACCGTCTGTGGCAGACATATATAACCACCCAGGTTTACTACACCGTCTGTGGCAGACATATATAACCACCCAGGTTTACCACACCGTCTGTGGCAGACATATATAACCACCCAGGTTTACCACACCGTCTGTGGCAGACATATATAACCACCCAGGTTTACCACACCGTCTGTGGCAGACATATATAACCACCCAGGTTTACTACACCGTCTGTGGCAGACATATATAACCACCCAGGTTTAATACACCGTCTGTGGCAGACATATATAACCACCCAGGTTTAATACACCGTCTGTGGCAGACATATATAACCACCCAGGTTTACCACACCGTCTGTGGCAGACATATATAACCACCCAGGTTTACCACACCGTCTGTGGCAGACATATATAACCACCCAGGTTTAATACACCGTCTGTGGCAGACATATATAACCACCCAGGTTTACCACACCGTCTGTGGCAGACATATATAACCACCCAGGTTTACCACACCGTCTGTGGCAGACATATATAACCACCCAGGTTTACTACACCGTCTGTGGCAGACATATATAACCACCCAGGTTTACTACACCGTCAGTGGCAGACATATATAACCACCCAGGTTTACTACACCGTCTGTGGCAGACATATATAACCACCCAGGTTTACCACACCGTCTGTGGCAGACATATATAACCACCCAGGTTTACCACACCGTCTGTGGCAGACATATATAACCACCCAGGTTTACCACACCGTCTGTGGCAGACATATATAACCACCCAGGTTTACTACACTGTCTGTGGCAGACATATATAACCACCCAGGTTTACTACACCGTCTGTGGCAGACATATATAACCACCCAGGTTTACTACACCGTCTGTGGCAGACATATATAACCACCCAGGTTTACTACACCGTCTGTGGCAGACATATATAACCACCCAGGTTTACCACACCGTCTGTGGCAGACATATATAACCACCCAGGTTTACCACACCGTCTGTGGCAGACATATATAACCACCCAGGTTTACTACACCGTCTGTGGCAGACATATATAACCACCCAGGTTTACTACACCGTCTGTGGCAGACATATATAACCACCCAGGTTTACCACACCGTCTGTGGCAGACATATATAACCACCCAGGTTTACCACACCGTCTGTGGCAGACATATATAACCACCCAGGTTTACTACACCGTCTGTGGCAGACATATATAACCACCCAGGTTTACTACACCGTCTGTGGCAGACATATATAACCACCCAGGTTTACTACACCGTCTGTGGCAGACATATATAACCACCCAGGTTTAATACACCGTCTGTGGCAGACATATATAACCACCCAGGTTTACTACACCATCTGTGGCAGACATATATAACCACCCAGGTTTAATACACCGTCTGTGGCAGACATATATGACCACCCAGGTTTACTACACCATCTGTGGCAGACATATATAACCACCCAGGTTTACTACACCGTCTGTGGCAGACATATATAACCACCCAGGTTTAATACACCGTCTGTGGCAGACATATATAACCACCCAGGTTTAATACACCGTCTGTGGCAGACATATATAACCACCCAGGTTTAATACACCGTCTGTGGCAGACATATATAACCACCCAGGTTTACTACACTGTCTGTGGCAGACATATATAACCACCCAGGTTTACCACACCGTCTGTGGCAGACATATATAACCACCCAGGTTTACCACACCGTCTGTGGCAGACATATATAACCACCCAGGTTTACCACACCGTCTGTGGCAGACATATATAACCACCCAGGTTTACTACACCGTCTGTGGCAGACATATATAACCACCCAGGTTTACTACACCGTCTGTGGCAGACATATATAACCACCCAGGTTTACTACACCGTCTGTGGCAGACATATATAACCACCCAGGTTTACCACACCGTCTGTGGCAGACATATATAACCACCCAGGTTTACCACACCGTCTGTGGCAGACATATATAACCACCCAGGTTTACCACACCGTCTGTGGCAGACATATATAACCACCCAGGTTTAATACACCGTCTGTGGCAGACATATATAACCACCCAGGTTTAATACACCGTCTGTGGCAGACATATATAACCACCCAGGTTTACCACACCGTCTGTGGCAGACATATATAACCACCCAGGTTTACCACACCGTCTGTGGCAGACATATATAACCACCCAGGTTTACTACACCGTCTGTGGCAGACATATATAACCACCCAGGTTTACTACACCGTCTGTGGCAGACATATATAACCACCCAGGTTTACTACACCGTCTGTGGCAGACATATATAACCACCCAGGTTTACCACACCGTCTGTGGCAGACATATATAACCACCCAGGTTTACCACACCGTCTGTGGCAGACATATATAACCACCCAGGTTTACCACACCGTCTGTGGCAGACATATATAACCACCCAGGTTTACTACACTGTCTGTGGCAGACATATATAACCACCCAGGTTTACTACACCGTCTGTGGCAGACATATATAACCACCCAGGTTTACTACACCGTCTGTGGCAGACATATATAACCACCCAGGTTTACTACACCGTCTGTGGCAGACATATATAACCACCCAGGTTTACCACACCGTCTGTGGCAGACATATATAACCACCCAGGTTTACCACACCGTCTGTGGCAGACATATATAACCACCCAGGTTTACTACACCGTCTGTGGCAGACATATATAACCACCCAGGTTTACTACACCGTCTGTGGCAGACATATATAACCACCCAGGTTTACTACACCGTCTGTGGCAGACATATATAACCACCCAGGTTTAATACACCGTCTGTGGCAGACATATATAACCACCCAGGTTTACTACACCGTCTGTGGCAGACATATATAACCACCCAGGTTTAATACACCGTCTGTGGCAGACATATATGACCACCCAGGTTTACTACACCATCTGTGGCAGACATATATAACCACCCAGGTTTACTACACCGTCTGTGGCAGACATATATAACCACCCAGGTTTAATACACCGTCTGTGGCAGACATACATAACCACCCAGGTTTAATACACCGTCTGTGGCAGACATATATAACCACCCAGGTGTAATACACCGTCTGTGGCAGACATATATAACCACCCAGGTTTAATACACCGTCTGTGGCAGACAGAGGCAGACGCTACACAAACGTCTGGCTGGGTTGGTTCCATCCTTAAGTACCTAAGGCACACAACAACGTCCCAATCCTATTTCATGGCCATTGTGATGTCGGGTTCTGAAGCCCTTAAAATGCCCCGTCTGCAGAACGATAATGCATAACGTGTGAATGTAGAACAGAGCCTTATTTGGCCAGAGAGACAAGTGTTCCACACACAGTGTTCTTTAACAGGCGAAGGAAACGTGGTGAGGTTTTGATTCGATTATTTATCAAGGCACTGCCCAAATGTGCAACGACTTTATGGAATAATTACAGAGACAAATAATTAATTCTGACTCTCCAGTTGCATTTCTTTAACTTGGTTGACCGGTTTACAAAATCTGTAAAAACAATAAAGATTGTGTATTTTCAGAAGATTAATTGTCACAATGAATGCCATCCGTAGTCAGTGATTGGTTTCTCATTTAAACAGAAATTGACAGAACTGTTTAAAACTCCAGGAAATGCCAGAGGGATGTTGTTTGCTATTTTCTTTTATTACTCGTTTGATGAGAGATAAACACTTTCGTTGCCGCTTTTCCTTTTCACAGTGTGCTTTATTTCAACCGAAAGAAATGGAACATTTTGGGATGCACTTTGTATCCAAAGTAATTTCTGATATCCTCTCGAGTAAATGTTGTAAAGCGTTGTAATACCTCTGTTACTGCGAATAAGACATTTTCTTATACTACAAAAACTCATCACATTGGCCCTTTGACCAGTCATATGAGTCCATGTGTTTACACACATTATGGTTTTCTGGTATGATATGCAAATATTTCCTAAAAGAAACATACCTGGGCCATAGTGTTCAGAATTTAAATAGTATAATAATTAATTTTGATTTTGATTGATAAGTAAAATGTTTTATGTTTTTAAGCCATCCTTTACTGGGATTATGTATTTAAAGACATTGTCTGTATTTATTAGCAGCACACTCAAATAAACACTTATATGGGCAATGCATTTCTGTGTCATCTCATTAAAAGGGCCATTTCATAATAATTTCAGATGTTTATTTGCCAACTTCAGTAGGTCCTAAATTATCAGTTTCATGACCATCTTCCACTCTCGTCTCCAAAGCATCCCTGCAGCCTGACCAGGGGCCCCGGGTCTGCATTCAGCTTATTGACCAGGGGCCCCAGATCTGTATTCAGCTTATTGACCAGGGGCCCCAGATCTGTATTCAGCTTATTGACCAGGGGCCCCAGATCTGTATTCAGCTTATTGACCAGGGGCCCCAGATCTGTATTCAGCTTATTGACCAGGGGCCCCAGATCTGTATTCAGCTTATTGACCAGGGGCCCCAGATCTGTATTCAGCTTATTGACCAGGGGCCCCAGATCTGTATTCAGCTTATTGACCAGGGGCCCCAGATCTGTATTCAGCTTATTGACCAGGGGCCCCAGATCTGTATTCAGCTTATTGACCAGGGGCCCCAGATCTGTATTCAGCTTATTGACCAGGGCCCCAGATCTGTATTCAGCTTATTGACCAGGGGCCCCAGATCTGTATTCAGCTTATTGACCAGGGGCCCCAGATCTGTATTCAGCTTATTGACCAGGGGCCCCAGATCTGTATTCAGCTTATTGACCAGGGGCCCCAGATCTGTATTCAGCTTATTGACCAGGGGCCCCAGATCTGTATTCAGCTTATTGACCAGGGGCCCCAGATCTGTATTCAGCTTATTGACCACCAGGGGCCCCAGATCTGTATTCAGCTTATTGACCAGGGGCCCCAGATCTGTATTCAGCTTATTGACCAGGGGCCCCAGATCTGTATTCAGCTTATTGACCAGGGGCCCCAGATCTGTATTCAGCTTATTGACCAGGGGCCCCAGATCTGTATTCAGCTTATTGACCAGGGGCCCCAGATCTGTATTCAGCTTATTGACCAGGGGCCCCAGATCTGTATTCAGCTTATTGACCAGGGGCCCCAGATCTGTATTCAGCTTATTGACCAGGGGCCCCAGATCTGTATTCAGCTTATTGACCAGGGGCCCCAGATCTGTATTCAGCTTATTGACCAGGGGCCCCAGATCTGTATTCAGCTTATTGACCAGGGGCCCCAGATCTGTATTCAGCTTATTGACCAGGGGCCCCAGATCTGTATTCAGCTTATTGACCAGGGGCCCCAGATCTGTATTCAGCTTATTGACCAGGGGCCCCAGATCTGTATTCAGCTTATTGACCAGGGGCCCCAGATCTGTATTCAGCTTATTGACCAGGGGCCCCAGATCTGTATTCAGCTTATTGACCAGGGGCCCCAGATCTGTATTCAGCTTATTGACCAGGGGCCCCAGATCTGTATTCAGCTTATTGACCAGGGGCCCCAGATCTGTATTCAGCTTATTGACCAGGGGCCCCAGATCTGTATTCAGCTTATTGATTCCAGGGCCCCAGATCTGTATTCAGCTTATTGACCAGGGGCCCCAGATCTGTATTCAGCTTATTGACCAGGGGCCCCAGATCTGTATTCAGCTTATTGACCAGGGGCCCCAGATCTGTATTCAGCTTATTGACCAGGGGCCCCAGATCTGTATTCAGCTTATTGACCAGGGGCCCCAGATCTGTATTCAGCTTATTGACCAGCCCCAGGGCCCCAGATCTGTATTCAGCTTATTGACCAGGGGCCCCAGATCTGTATTCAGCTTATTGACCAGGGGCCCCAGATCTGTATTCAGCTTATTGACCAGGGGCCCCAGATCTGTATTCAGCTTATTGACCAGGGGCCCCAGATCTGTATTCAGCTTATTGACCAGGGGCCCCAGATCTGTATTCAGCTTATTGATTCCATTGGGGCCCCAGATCTGTATTCAGCTTATTGACCAGGGGCCCCAGATCTGTATTCAGCTTATTGACCAGGGGCAGATCTGTATTCAGATTGACCAGGGGCCCCAGATCTGTATTCAGCTTATTGACCAGGGGCCCCAGATCTGTATTCAGCTTATTGACCAGGGGCCCCAGATCTGTATTCAGCTTATTGACCAGGGGCCCCAGATCTGTATTCAGCTTATTGACCAGGGGCCCCAGGGCCCCAGATCTGTATTCAGCTTATTGACCAGGGGCCCCAGATCTGTATTCAGCTTATTGACCAGGGGCCCCAGATCTGTATTCAGCTTATTGACCAGGGGCCCCAGATCTGTATTCAGCTTATTGACCAGGGGCCCCAGATCTGTATTCAGCTTATTGACCAGGGGCCCCAGGCCCCATTGGGGCCCCAGATCTGTATTCAGCTTATTGACCAGGGGCCCCAGATCTATTCAGCTTATTCAGCTTATTCAGCTTATTGACCAGGGGCCCCAGATCTGTATTCAGCTTATTGACCAGGGGCCCCAGATCTGTATTCAGCTTATTGACCAGGGGCCCCAGATCTGTATTCAGCTTATTGACCAGGGGCCCCAGATCTGTATTCAGCTTATTGACCAGGGGCCCCAGATCTGTATTCAGCTTATTGACCAGGGGCCCCAGATCTGTATTCAGCTTATTGACCAGGGGCCCCAGATCTGTATTCAGCTTATTGACCAGGGGCCCCAGATCTGTATTCAGCTTATTGACCAGGGGCCCCAGATCTGTATTCAGCTTATTGACCAGGGGCCCCAGATCTGTATTCAGCTTATTGACCAGGGGCCCCAGATCTGTATTCAGCTTATTGACCAGGGGCCCCAGATCTGTATTCAGCTTATTGACCAGGGGCCCCAGATCTGTATTCAGCTTATTGACCAGGGGCCCCAGATCTGTATTCAGCTTATTGACCAGGGGCCCCAGATCTGTATTCAGCTTATTGACCAGGGGCCCCAGATCTGTATTCAGCTTATTGACCAGGGGCCCCAGATCTGTATTCAGCTTATTGACCAGGGGCCCCAGATCTGTATTCAGCTTATTGACCAGGGGCCCCAGATCTGTATTCAGCTTATTGACCAGGGGCCCCAGATCTGTATTCAGCTTATTGACCAGGGGCCCCAGATCTGTATTCAGCTTATTGACCAGGGGCCCCAGATCTGTATTCAGCTTATTGACCAGGGGCCCCAGATCTGTATTCAGCTTATTGACCAGGGGCCCCAGATCTGTATTCAGCTTATTGACCAGGGGCCCCAGATCTGTATTCAGCTTATTGACCAGGGGCCCCAGATCTGTATTCAGCTTATTGACCAGGGGCCCCAGATCTGTATTCAGCTTATTGACCAGGGGCCCCAGATCTGTATTCAGCTTATTGACCAGGGGCCCCAGATCTGTATTCAGCTTATTGACCAGGGGCCCTTATTGACCAGGGGATCTGTATTCAGCTTATTGACCAGGGGCCCCAGATCTGTATTCAGCTTATTGACCAGGGGCCCCAGATCTGTATTCAGCTTATTGACCAGGGGCCCCAGATCTGTATTCAGATTGACCAGGGGCCCCAGATCTGTATTCAGCTTATTGACCAGGGGCCCCAGATCTGTATTCAGCTTATTGACCAGGGGCCCCAGCTTATTTGACCAGGGGCCCCAGATCTGTATTCAGCTTATTGACCAGGGGCCCCAGATCTGTATTCAGCTTATTGACCAGGGGCCCCAGATCTGTATTCAGCTTATTGACCAGGGGCCCCAGATCTGTATTCAGCTTATTGACCAGGGGCCCCAGATCTGTATTCAGCTTATTGACCAGGGGCCCCAGATCTGTATTCAGCTTATTGACCAGGGGCCCCAGATCTGTATTCAGCCCAGGGGCCCCAGATCTGTATTCAGCTTATTGACCAGGGGCCCCAGATCTGTATTCAGCTTATTGACCAGGGGCCCCAGATCTGTATTCAGCTTATTGACCAGGGGCCCCAGATCTGTATTCAGCTTATTGACTTATTGACCAGGGGCCCCAGATCTGTATTCAGCTTATTGACCAGGGGCCCCAGATCTGTATTCAGCTTATTGACCAGGGGCCCCAGATCTGTATTCAGCTTATTGACCAGGGGCCCCAGATCTGTATTCAGCTTATTGACCAGGGGCCCCAGATCTGTATTCAGCTTATTGACCAGGGGCCCCAGATCTGTATTCAGCTTATTGACCAGGGGCCCCAGATCTGTATTCAGCTTATTGACCAGGGGCCCCAGATCTGTATTCAGCTTATTGACCAGGGGCCCCAGATCTGTATTCAGCTTATTGACCAGGGGCCCCAGATCCCAGATCTGTATTCAGCTTATTGACCAGGGGCCCCAGATCTGTATTCAGCTTATTGACCAGGGGCCCCAGATCTGTATTCAGCTTATTGACCAGGGGCCCCAGATCTGTATTCAGCTTATTGACCAGGGGCCCCAGATCTGTATTCAGCTTATTGACCAGGGGCCCCAGATCTGTATTCAGCTTATTGATCCAGGGGCCCCAGATCTGTATTCAGCTTATTGACCAGGGGCCCCAGATCTGTATTCAGCTTATTGACCAGGGGCCCCAGATCTGTATTCAGCTTATTGACCAGGGGCCCCAGATCTGTATTCAGCTTATTGACCAGGGGCCCCAGATCTGTATTCAGCTTATTGACCAGGGGCCCCAGATCTGTATTCAGCTTATTGACCAGGGGCCCCAGATCTGTATTCAGCTTATTGACCAGGGGCCCCAGATCTGTATTCAGCTTATTGACCAGGGGCCCCAGATCTGTATTCAGCTTATTGACCAGGGGCCCCAGATCTGTATTCAGCTTATTGACCAGGGGCCCCAGATCTGTATTCAGCTTATTGACCAGGGGCCCCAGATCTGTATTCAGCTTATTGACCAGGGGCCCCAGATCTGTATTCAGCTTATTGACCAGGGGCCCCAGATCTGTATTCAGCTTATTGACCAGGGGCCCCAGATCTGTATTCAGCTTATTGACCAGGGGCCCCAGATCTGTATTCAGCTTATTGACCAGGGGCCCCAGATCTGTATTCAGCTTATTGACCAGGGGCCCCAGATCTGTATTCAGCTTATTGACCAGGGGCCCCAGATCTCAGCTTATTCAGATCTGTATTCAGCTTATTGACCAGGGGCCCCAGATCTGTATTCAGCTTATTGACCAGGGGCCCCAGGGCCCCAGGGGCCCCTTATTGACCAGGGGGGTCTGCATTCAGATCAGATGAGAGTATTGACCAGGGGCCCCAGATCTGTATTCAGCTTATTGACCAGGGGCCCCAGGGGCCCCAGATCTGTATTCAGCTTATTGACCAGGGGCCCCGGGTCTGTATTCAGCTTATTGACCAGGGGCCCCAGTCTGCATTCAGTATTGACCAGGGGCCCCAGATCTGTATTCAGCTTATTGACCAGGGGCCCCAGATCTGTATTCAGCTTATTGACCAGGGGCCCCAGATCTGTATTCAGCTTATTGACCAGGGGCCCCAGATCTGTATTCAGCTTATTGACCAGGGGCCCCAGATCTGTATTCAGCTTATTGACCAGGGGCCCCAGATCTGTATTCAGCTTATTGACCAGGGGCCCCAGATCTGTATTCAGCTTATTGACCAGGGGCCCCAGATCTGTATTCAGCTTATTGACCAGGGGCCCCAGATCTGTATTCAGCTTATTGACCAGGGGCCCCAGATCTGTATTCAGCTTATTGACCAGGGGCCCCAGATCTGTATTCAGCTTATTGACCAGGGGCCCCAGATCTGTATTCAGCTTATTGACCAGGGGCCCCAGATCTGTATTCAGCTTAACACCCCAGGGGCCCCAGATCTGTATTCAGCTTATTGACCAGGGGCCCCGGGTCTGTATTCAGCTTATTGACCAGGGGCCCCAGATCTGTATTCAGCTTATTGACCAGGGGCCCCGGGTCTGCATTCAGCTTATTGACCAGGGGCCCCGGGTCTGCATTCAGATGAGAGTATTGACCAGGGGCCCCAGATCTGTATTCAGCTTATTGACCAGGGGCCCCAGATCTGTATTCAGCTTATTGACCAGGGGCCCCAGATCTGTATTCAGCTTATTGACCAGGGGCCCCGGGTCTGCATTCAGCTTATTGACCAGGGGCCCCAGATCTGTATTCAGCTTATTGACCAGGGGCCCCTGATCTGTATTCAGCTTATTGACCAGGGGCCCCGGGTCTGCATTCAGCTTATTGACCAGGGGCCCCGGGTCTGCATTCAGATGAGAGTATTGACCAGGGGCCCCAGATCTGTATTCAGCTTATTGACCAGGGGCCCCGGGTCTGCATTCAGATGAGAGTATTGACCAGGGGCCCCAGATCTGTATTCAGCTTATTGACCAGGGGCCCCGGGTCTGCATTCAGCTTATTGACCAGGGGCCCCGGGTCTGCATTCAGATGAGAGTATTGACCAGGGGCCCCAGATCTGTATTCAGCTTATTGACCAGGGGCCCCGGGTCTGCATTCAGCTTATTGACCAGGGGCCCCGGGTCTGCATTCAGATGAGAGTATTGACCAGGGGCCCCAGATCTGTATTCAGCTTATTGACCAGGGGCCCCGGGTCTGCATTCAGATGAGAGTATTGACCAGGGGCCCCGGGTCTGCATTCAGATGAGAGTATTGACCAGGGGCCCCGGGTCTGCATTCAGATGAGAGTATTGACCAGGGGCCCCGGGGCTGCATTCAGATGAGAGTATTGACCAGGGGCCCCGGGTCTGCATTCAGATGAGAGTATTGACCAGGGGCCCCGGGTCTGCATTCAGATGAGAGTATTGACCAGGGGCCCCGGGTCTGCATTCAGATGAGAGTATTGACCAGGGGCCCCGGGTCTGAATTTAGCTTATAGTATTGACCAGGGGCCCCGGGGCTGCATTCAGATGAGAGTATTGACCAGGGGCCCCGGGTCTGAATTCAGCTTATAGTATTGACCAGGGGCCCCGGGGCTGCATTCAGCTTATAGTATTGACCAGGGGCCCCGGGGCTGCATTCAGCTTATAGTATTGACCAGGGGCCCCGGGGCTGCATTCAGCTTATAGTATTGACCTGGGGCCCCGGGGCTGCATTCAGCTTATAGTATTGACCAGGGGCCCCGGGGCTGCATTCAGCTTATAGTATTGACCAGGGGCCCCGGGGCTGCATTCAGCTTATAGTATTGACCAGGGGCCCCGGGGCTGCATTCAGCTTATAGTAGTGACCAGGGGCCCCGGGGCTGCATTCAGCTTATAGTATTGACCAGGGGCCCCGGGGCTGCATTCAGATGAGAGCATTGTGGAATTGAAAGCAGGCCTATTGAAAGCAAAATCTACAAATTGCATTTCATGCCAAGACTTATAGAGAAAAAATAGCCTCTTCACCGCTTTCTTCTTTTCTCAGAATAAATCTCTAAGATTTTCTAAATCTCCTTTCTTCTTCACCCCCGTCTCCAGTCTGCTCTCCTCCTCTCTCCACTCTTCTTCCCCTCTCTCCACTCTTCATCAATAGAGCGCCCCTATTACCTGCCCTGAGTCCTTTAGATGGGTTTCCTGCAGTGCACTCTGGGAGCTAGGCAGAGCTAGCTCGGGGTCTGCTTGTTCCCTGTCATCCTATTATCTTGTAAGTAGGGCATTACTTTAGACCACCCCCCTGTAGGGTTACAGTTAAACAGGACAGTGTGGGGAGTAGGGTGGAGTCCAGAGTAGGGTGGAGTCTAGAGTAGGGTGGAGTCTAGAGTAGGGTGGAGTCCAGAGTAGGGTGGAGTCCAGAGTATGGTGGAGTCTAGAGTAGGGTGGAGTCCAGAGTAGGCTGGAGTCCAGAGTATGGTGGAGTCCAGAGTATGGTGGAGTCTAGAGTAGGGTGGAGTCCAGAGTATGGTGGAATCCAGAGTATGGTGGAGTCTAGAGTAGGGTGGAATCCAGAGTATGGTGGAGTCTAGAGTAGGGTGGATTCCAGAGTATGGTGGAATCCAGAGTATGGTGGAATCCAGAGTATGGTGGAGTCCAGAGTATGGTGGAATCCAGAGTAGGGTGGAGTCCAGAGTAGGGTGGAGTCCAGAGTATGGTGGAATCCAGAGTATGGTGGAGTCCAGAGTAGGGTGGAGTCCAGAGTAGGGTGGAGTCCAGAGTAGGGTGGAGTCCAGAGTAGGGTGGAGTCCAGAGTGGGGTGAAGTCTAGAGTAGGGTGGAGTCCAGAGTAGGGTGGAGTCTAGAGTAGGGTGGAGTCTAGAGTAGGGTGGAGTCTAGAATAGGGTGGAGTCTAGAGTAGGGTGGAGTCTAGAGTAGGGTGGAGTCCAGAGTAGGGTGGAGTCCCCTTTACCCAGTCACATCTGCTTCCTTTATCCATCCTCTCTTCTCACCACCTCTCTCTCTCTCTCTCTCTCTCTCTCTCTCTCTCTCTCTCTCTCTCTCTCTCTCTCTCTCAGAAAAACAGAAAGAGAAAAAACCTCTCCTTTGCCAATCAGGGATCTCACCCAGTGCCACTCAGGGATCTTAGCCAATGCCAGTCAGTGATCTAACCCGATGCCAGGCCACACCGTCAGTTTTCCAGTCAACCATCTAGGCAGAGCGGGCAGAGCGGGCAGAGCAGGCAGAGCAGGCAGAGCGGGCAGAGCGGACAGAGCGGCGGGCAACATGCCACGGGAATACGCCTCGACGAGGGTAGCACATCACCTGGGATGCCATAGCAACCGGCAGACAGCCCCGGAGATGGAGACATGGACCAGATGCTCTGTGTCATTCCCTCCTGACCATCACTCATGCAAGCAGACATATGGGTCTAATTGACTGGGCCCACAGCGATGATACCGTGGGAATACCACGCT